>BLKM01000679.1:776349-1028772 GCA_013340265.1 Coptotermes formosanus | reverse complement strand
TGCGTGTGCGTGCGTGTGTGTGTGTGTGTGCGTGTGTGTGTGTGTGCGCGTGTGTGTGTCGTTTTTATGGATCTCAGAAAAAACAGTCACA
The DNA here is from genome assembly GCA_013340265.1 of Coptotermes formosanus. Classification (NCBI taxonomy): domain Eukaryota; kingdom Metazoa; phylum Arthropoda; class Insecta; order Blattodea; family Rhinotermitidae; genus Coptotermes; species Coptotermes formosanus. The sequence continues at coordinate 1,028,681 of BLKM01000679.1, read as the reverse complement.
GTATCTCAATACAGCATTAACTGACCGGTTTTTATAACCGAGGCGGAATGTTTACTGCGCGGTACGAGCTGACTCAAAACTAGTTCAGGTTATATTTTCCGCTCTGTGCATATAGTTTGATTTTGTAATATCAACCAACAAATGCACTCAAACTGTCACAGATTCACACTAATATATTCACGAAAGGCACTACACTCCGACATTCTTCGGACGAGTAAGATGCGAAAAGTCCCTGTTAAGAGTGTAGCGCGTTTCTTGGAATATATTATCGTAAATCTGCGACAATTTGAGAGAATTTCTTTGTGGATATTGAAAAAATAATTCATGTTAGTCTTGGTGTTTAAAGGGTTACAATATAATGCCCTCACATCCTCCCACTTCACTATACGTCATCATCCTAACCACCACGCCACACAGTCTGAAGTACTAGTAATGTTGTTAAACAAAACACAAATAAACAAACCGCCGTGCAGCAGTCAAATACACATTTGTTTCGGTCTGGAAGAGAAAGAAAGCTGGAACGATTGGTTTAGTGATCCCGACAGATCAAAGCTGTCTGCCTGTCATTACAATTTATTGTTGCGCCACAGGGCTTCTATAACTTAAAAAAAAATTAATGGACATTATTGCATCAACGTATCCTGTATCCGGTTTCAAAAAACTTCATTACGAATCTGTCACGTTCCCAAACTGATTTACAAACATCAAACGCTGTTTTAAATATGAAGTTTTCATCAGAGCACTCACAGACCGACCGACCGACATGCTCGCGAAGCCCTTGCGCCTAAATGGGTGACTGAATATGGTGACTGCTACAGTGAGGCCACGGAAACAAGTACCATGCATCGACATCCCCGTCGATATGTTCCGCCTCCCCTCCCCTGTTCATATAAATGTCCGTAGGCCTCTTGTCGTTCATTTTACGACACTGTCGGTAACTTAGAATACACAAAGACATTACCCAACTTACGCAATTTCCAGTTACACCAATTTAAGGCTTGCAAAATTACAAAACAAGTTAAAAAATGAAATAACATTTTTTAAATGCTCCCCAAAATGTTTCGTCCGCGAATGAAATCGCAACAAGAGAAGGTTAAGGAAGAATATTGCTGGGCGATAACACACGCGGTGGAGCGTTCATGCTGCTGCCGATCAGCTTACAGTGTGTTGAAACAGTTGACCATATGCGTACTCAATTCCGACTTGCACAAAATTCGCCTTGCCCGGACCTTCCTGTATGTAGCCACTACATTTAAGTCGGGGAATGTGTGTGGCATCGAATGGTAAATTGGCTGGCTAGCGGCAGATGTTAAATGTGACAGGCACCTGACTATAAATGGTAAATAAGTAAATACCTGGAAATAATTTTGCGATATTCGCCTGAAACAAAGGAAGAAAACTACAAAAACCTGTCGGAACAGCCGATGAAAAGATCTGAACTGGGTATCTCTCAAATACTGGGTATCTCTCAAACACTGGTGTCTCTCACACACAAGTTAGGGTGCTGCCGCTACACCAACCTGCACGCCAGTGAAGGAGTATCTGATGGTAAAGCACCTCTCGACAGCCCACCTGCGTCACGAAATTAACGTTCAAATAAATAGCCCAGTATGAAGAATGAGTGACAGTTTGATGACTGTTTGACAGAAAGGTGACAGGTAGACAGAAAAAGCACCGTCAGTCAGGATTACACACAGTGGCACACGCAGTGAGACAGGCAGTAAAGTATTCAAACAGACAGACGTTCATTAATTTCGATCGGTAGGTGGAATGCGTAGCCTACTCGAACACTCCCATGATTTAACATCTAAACACCCTTATAAACAGGTCCACATTACGACTTGCAGTTGCCATTACTATGTCATCATGCGGCAGTCACTGTTGTCAGAACGTAGTCACACACAGACCATAAGATGGCAGCAATAAACGGCAGTGCGGGGCAACTATGTTTCCATCGGTATTGCAGTCTCGACAGTTACCCGAAGAATGTTAATTTATCTAGTACGCTGACTTTCCTGAACTTTCCAAGTGGACTGGCGAACAGTTACTCCCAATAAGACTTCAGTACTTCTTTCGTATCACCCACTTCACTCTCCTTAAACGTTTAAAGCACAGTGGTTACTGTATGCACCAACTGTAAATTCCGTACTATGACCACACATTCTGTTTATGAGTTTCGTACATCCCCAGCATAAAACCCGACTGTTTCCCTAACACTGTTTGTAATGGGGGTGCAGTATGTTTTCTGTGTGGTAAGAACTCAATTTCGAAATACTGTTCACATCAGGCCTAATTGCACGATTCAAAGGGCTATGCATGTATCAATTAGTTCTATTACCAATATACAGCACAACAAATTTTCACTTTTCCACATACAGGGGACTACTCCAGCATGTTTCGGCTGTTTCTTATAGCCATCTTCAGAGAGCACGCATATACAAAGGATAAATACGGAGTTAAAATTTAACTTTGTGGGTAGTAAATGGTAAACTACAAGTCTATGCATTATGTTCTAACCACTGTGTTTTATAGGTTTGACACAATCACTTTAAAAGCACTAAATCTCCTGTTGGTGCAATTTTCTCAAGTTACCTATACTGTTCCTACATATACGGTGAAGGTGTGAGATTTCGGTCAATCCGTTCTCGAGGCAAATTACAAAGACTGGCACGCCACTGATGACAGCGTTAATGATTATCCGCAAGAAACTGTAGTGAGAAGACGCCAGCGTTAATAAACATTAAGTATTTGCGGCAGCGGAACCGCGGCGCTTGGCTGTCATCCGAGCACAGACACAACACACCGACAGCAACAGCGGCGTAACTGTCATTGAATTAACAACACCGTCACACGCCACACACAACTTCAGTTTACTGGAAAATAATGTTTCGTTTTCAATATGCTACACATTTCGGCCCTGTCTGGCTATCCTCAGGCTTTGGGTAATGTATTAAAAACGAAACACTGTTTTCCAATATGCTGCGGTTGTGTTTGACAGTGTTTTTAATATACTTATACTGGCAACAAACAGCGGGACATCGCACATCACAACTGCGTCGTAATTACTTTTATTTATCTGGAGTTTACGAACGCTTTCAACTGCTAAGGTCCTCACGAATAGAATGTCTCATAAGTGAATAATAAATCCGAAAGGATGTAAAAGAAAGAGGCGTGGCATTACCTTCATGCGACTGAAGACGGCAACGAAGAACCACGGCCACAATAATTAGCGTCCCAGACGGGTTTCGAATCGGGCACCTTCCAACACAAATCAAGACGCATTACCGTTTGATCTAACTCATTCACGGCTTCAGTACTGTCGCGAATGAATCCTTATTTACGCTTTGTTTATTTAACGGTGTTTGTCAATTACTGAGACAATACACGGCCACATTATCGTGCAATTGGCGTACAGTGAATCTGTAGAAGGAAGCAGTCTTGCTCTCGCTTTAAATACCGCCACGCCTTTAACTTGGAGGGGCTGACGAACAGCATGAAAAGCCCTGCTCAAGACAGCTGGTGCCTGCGGCGAGATTTGAACACCGGACTTCCCATACAAGAAGCAGTGTTACCCACTAGACCAAGGCATTCGGTAAGTCGCAATTCAACTAACAATAAAACAGGCAACACGCAGAGGTATGTAAAACCAAGCCATAACACGTATGGGGACAGGCTGGGAGTGTTCGAGAACAGGGTGCCGACGACAGCATTCAGGTCTAAAAGAGACGGAGGAAGAGCAAGATGGACGAAACTGTGTAATGACGGGCTTCATGTATTATAGTCCTCGCCAAACATTATTACGAGGTTGCATGAAGCAGAAAGTGCCAGTCGTGGCATGTGGCAAGCATGGGAGAGGGGGGGGGGGCAATGCATACAGGGTTCGATGGGGAAACACAACGGAAAGTGACCGCTTGGAAGACGTAGGCTAGATGGGAGGATAATATTAAAATGGGTCTCAATCGGTTGGGGGAGGCGTTGACTAGATTAATCTGGCTCAGGATTGGAACAAATGACGGACTGCTGAGAACACAGTAATGAACGTTCGGGTTCCATAAAAGGCGGGGAATTTCTTGACTAGCTGAGAAACTGTTAGCTTTTCAAGAAGGGCTCTGCTCCGTGGAGTTTGTTACCCAGAAAGTTCGTTTGTTGGCCTGCTTGTTTGTTGTTTAATTCAAAAAAGATGCAAGAGTACAAATTTATTAATGAAACCAACTGCTGCACAACTGTGTTCATAAAATCTCCGACATACAGAGCTGGCACTTGTGATACACACAACGTGAATACAATCAGGGTACGCCCCACACGCTGGCGACAACATGTTTGGAAACATATTTTAATAGATTTTAACCACTTTTTATGTAATACCAACAATAATTTTAACATATAAGGTTTTAACATACGACAGTTATACATAGATATTAATAAGCACTAATCTACCATATGCAGCTTTGTTAAGAAAAAACATTGTCCCTGAAGATGGCCCACAGTTATGGCCGAAACATGTCGGAGAGTATACAAATGTAATTGTGCAGCAGCTGGTTTTATTGATAAATTTGTACAATAAAAACTTCATGGAAGATGTACAGCAAGATGCATGAGGTTCGTACACAACAAATCGCCGTTGGTGTGGGCAGTCAACGGCACAAGCTGCTCGTACTGAATTCATGAAAAATGAATCTGGGTCTAAACCTTTCAAGGAGGAAGAGGAAGAAGAAGAAGGAGGAGGAGGAGGAGGAGGGGGAGGAGAAGAACAAGAACAAGAGGAAGAGGAAGGAGGAGGAGGCGGAAAAGACGACGAAGAAGAAGAAGAAGAAGAAGAAGAAGAAGACAGTAGGGGTATGGAGACACACGTTTATTACAGCCAAACAGAAAAACTGTACGACTTTAAAGTTTACAAACTATGACGCTCACTATTACATAACTAACTAACTAACTAACTAACTAACTAACTAACTAACTAACTCCATGGAGCAGAGGCCTTCTTAAGCTAACAGTTTCTCAGCTAGTCAAGAAATTCCCCGCATTTTATGGAAGTCGGAGGTTCATTACTGCATTCACAAGAGCCCGCCACCTGTCCCTATACTGAGCAAGCTCAATCCAGTCCATGCCCCCATCCCACTTCTTGAATATCCATTTTAATATTACCCTCCCATCTACGCCTGGGTCTCCCAAGTGGTCGCCTTCCCTCAGGTCTCCCCACCAAAATCCTGTATGCACCTCTTTTTTCCCCCATACGTGCTACATGCCCTGCCCATCTCATTCTTCGCGATTTGACACCATTACGTACCAGTACATAATTTTCACGAAACGAGATTTCGATGGTTTTGCTCAAAGTGTTCCAAATAGATACTATGAAAGCCTACTATTTTCATTATTATTATTATTATTATTATTATTATTATTATTACATTACTATTATTACTAACATCAGTAGTAGCATTAGTAACAGCCATTTAGAATTCTACCCAGAAGATGGTGGCAGCCAAGTTCCTCAGAAAACCTGGTAAATTTCTACCAGACTAAACGGCACCACATACCAGACGACGGCAATATTTATAATTTACATTTTTTGCAAAACTAAGGCCAGAAGTTCTTATAGTTTTTCGAACACCAAACAAACTCCTAGCAAAACAAGCAGCGTTGTCTCAATTAGATACCATGCGTAGGATGGAAGGCGGCTAAATGGTCTGTCACTACAACAGTAATGCTGGATCACCCCATGATATTCTGTTTGTTTATTCCATTAGCATATACGCTCGGTCTATAGAACTATTCCATACTAATCAAACGTTTGCGTAACATACATGCATAGACACACAAAGACACAGTTCGAAATATTAGTCTTGTGTTCACATTCCATACATCCAGACCTCTGTTTTTGTACGTATGTAAATTCATTATATTTACATATTTTAAAGGAAAATATTGGTTCCGGTACATTTCTGGTATAAAAACAAAGAACCTGCATGTGCATTTAAGATAACTGAATTTACATACCTCATTCAGGGTTTACATTCAATTTGCATGAGCCACGAACCAACAAATGATCGTCCCATATTCATTGCCTCATGCAGTTTCAGCAGGGGGCTATGTTGCTTTAGGATAATGTGAAAACCATCTGGTCTGTCGCACTCAACATGGCTGGCTGTAGTTTCCTTTTGAAAGCCTTCCTACCACTCGGACGACAGATCAATCAAAACCTGAATTGAGACCCGTATACTAGAGAGAGAGCTTGCCCCCTATGAGCCGGTAGAATGCGGACAAAGAGGAACTACCCACGTTCCCACTTTCAACAGAACGCAATCTACAGCGCATAAATGCATGAGGGTCTCAAAGCTTCCCACAACATTTTGATGTCCGTACGTGCTCGTTCAAGGTGTTGTTGAATACAACATGAGAACACCAAATTCTCGGGATTAATTATGACACCTCCTGTCCTTCAAACGCGTCGGTCTATAGTCATGTTATAAAGTAAGAGAACTTAGGTCAGTTATCATATAGGATTATTATTTTAATTGACAATTATCGGCTGCCCCTTACTGTCGATTCGTTTGTCTATTTAACGTACCCCACTCAGCCGACCGGCTACACGTGCGGTGAAGCAGCGGCCGGAAGGGACAGAATGATAGTTGTCAGATAACATATCGATCTCGTACAATTCCTCATACCATCTGCGTATAATAAATTACCCACCAGTACAGCCTCAGACTATGATATAAATCTCAGCCTATATCTGGACTGTCGCCATGTTTGGAAAACAATTTTAATGCGGATTCTGCACGTATCTGCATGCTACATATCCGTAAAACATTTCACCTGACTAGCTTCAAGGTTTCCTTAGATACAGCTGTCATACGGAAAGCTAAATGCGCATGTCCATTTCCTACAGCCACCACGTTCTACTGCACCCTACAACATATAAAGGTTTTCCAGCAGAATTCATATTGCTTATCATCCACCGACAAGGAGATGGCCTTTGCTAGGAATGCGACAGATGCGCATGCGTAAGATTTCGCGGTGACAAGCTGCTACTACCCATCCTGAAAGCATTCTCACAGTGCACTGGCTCACTACAGGCTCCTCTATGTTCTCAGTGTGTGTGTGTAGTTGCAGAACTGTCAATAGCAGTCCTCTAGTCCCCCTTACAGTCAACACCACACCTCCTTCCCCCTGCAGTGACCACCTCTTGGTCTGCCAAATATACTGTTTTCCTTTTTCGTACATTTCTAGCCATGTATGCTTATTAGTATTATAGCTGCTTCATTTTAATTCTCTGAAGAACTATTCATTCACTTAAGCACAGATTCTGTACGCCTGTATGTTAAATCTGTCGGACATAACCTCAAACTTACGCATCAACTCCATGTTTGTAACTGCTAATTTGCAAAAAAATACTTCAAGTGAAATGTGTACGAGTTTCTTGTCTATCTCTATCTTATTCAATAAAGGTTTTGGGAGGGGTATAATAAAGTGAGAGGGAAACGAAGGAAAGATAAACAGAAAAAGACATAAAGGACGAACAAAGAAGTAAAATGAAAGGCAAAAAACCAAATACACAATGCAAAGAGTAGTTAAGCCAATAACTCTGCGATAGGAGCCACTATGACAGTAAATTTAGCACTGCCCTCATCACAATGTACACCTGTTCAGTTAGGATCCAGCTGCAGCCCCAGATATCCAAAAATCTCATCACTTGTATGTCATTCGTGACCAGTGTACCCCATGAGGCGGGCCTCCGCCTGTAAAGTGCAGACCAGCTGATGAGATGCTATTTATAATCCCACCTACCCTGTGGGGGAGATTTTGGCAGCTGTTCGTTGCACCACAATGACAGCTACGCTCTGTCGACTGGTTTGCATTAAACACTGTCCACATATGACAGGAGCTGCACCTACAGCGGTCGTCCCCAGACTTTAGGTGCATCCATCGACATTACGAACCAATTCTATAAAATTACACCTTGACATCATTTCTCAGTACAAGGTTCTTTCATCTCGCCATTCCTCTCCCTTTCTCGGTCCCCGGTCTGGCTGATACGTAACGTGCATCAACCAACCGATGTCTCCCGCTGTTCAGATGGGCAGCAGCCGATTGATGCAAAAAACAATCTTTACACTAAATAATGGAAACCACGTGTAATATCATAAATTTTAACACTTCCGGCACCCGTTTGCTCTTTTTGCCAGGAATCAACGTCTTAAGTCTATCATAATAAGTATGCAATCATGTTATTTCAACGCCGGAAGGTTGCGGGTTCAATTCCCAGTGGGGTCACTGGGATTTTTCATCGACTTAATCCTTACGGCCGCACTATGACACTGGAGTCGAATCACCCTCTAACAGAAATGAGTACCAGCGATATCTCCTGAGCGGGTAAGGCGGCCAGGGCGTAGGTATGACCTTACCACCTCCATGTGCCGATTGTACGGAAATTCTGGCAGCCTCAACCTCCTGGAGACCTATGGGCTGCCCACGCCTACAAAGGGACAGTTCTACCTTTACCACGCTATTTCACTGCAGTTCCTTTCAGCTCCAGAGAGAGAGGTTTTGGTACTTAGAAGTGGGTCTGAGTATTTTCGAGAGGTTAAAGAATATTTCAATCGATAAAATACACGATAAACAATAAAATATCTAACAAATTCAAAACAATAAAACTGTTATATATGGCATAATATTATCAATAAAATAACAACTTTAACCCCACAAAATAATCACGAATATCAATTACATAGCAGGGCCGTTAAGTCAACGCCCCAGCCACAATAACTGAAGATAACACCCGAAAAACCTACGCACAGATGGGAGGATAATACAGAAATGGAAGTCAAATAACTGGGATGGGAGAACGTGGGTTGGATTAATTTGGCTCAGGATAGGGGCAAGTGGTGAGCTGTTGTGAATAAGGTAATGAACCCGCGTGTCACATAAAATGCGGGAAATTTCTTGACTAGCTAATAGAATGACGGCTTCCCAAGGAGGACTCTGATCCATGGACTTAGTGCGTTAAACTCGTTCCACAGTTCGGCCAGACCTGAAGGGAATCTGCAGGCACTGCCATCAGGAATCAATCGGAGGGACAGCTGCTGAGTTTACTTGTAGATCTGGGCGGCACGCGGTACTGACCTCACAACTGATGACCAGACATCCTCCACCCATTAAGTCCTGCAGCTGTTACCATTTTGTATGAGACAGGGTGTCAACCCCTGTACAGTCTGCGGCAACATAAATGACCTAAAATTCCAGAACCGCCAAAACAAGATGGATTGGATCCTCTACTTGACACAGTCTGTTCGCGCACGCTGCAAAAACAGCAAATCTTTCACTGCGAAGTAAACGATTTGGTCCCCTAACAAAGAAATCCGCACAGTAGCAGTTCTTCAGTATTTGACAGTCCCCCAAACGGCCCCAAAAAATTCCCCACCTTTCATTAAATATTAAGGTTCATAACCGTGCTCACAACACGTGTCCATGTCCTGAGCCAGATGACTCCAAGCCACAGTGCTACATCTAATTTCACTGAGATCCATTCTAATATTATCCTGCCATCCACGCCCAGCTCTTCTAAGTGTTCTGTCTCCTGTATATTTTCTGAACAAAACTGTGTATATATATCTAAATTCCTCCACGCCCTGTGTTCCCCATCAATCTCACTGACCTTGTTTTGACCACATTAATTATATCTCACGAAGAGTACATATTATGGAGCCCCTCCCATTATGCACTTGTTTTCAGTCTCCTTTAACTGCCCCCGCCTTACATTGAAATACTGTCGCCAGAGACAGAAACATATAAATAATTATAACATTCAATATATCTTAAGATGGGCAGGTCACGCAGCACGCATTAGGATGTTAAGACATTAATATAGAACTTACGCGGAAAGTTTCAGGAAGAAAAGCCCTCTTTTTCTACTTTTTTACACGCTCTCTTCCCCCCTCCCTCTCCCCCTCTCCCTCCCCCCCCTCTCTCTGTCTCTCGGCTAGCTGCCAGAACGTACACGCTCAACTTGCCACAGCTACAGGTAGGATGATACCAAACCGGATCAAACAGAAATGTTAACAAGGCGTGTCTCTGAACAGCATTAACGTCCAGGCTTCTCTTAACAGGTTAATGAACCTTCTTGACCTACTCAACTGCACAGACTATGTTATTATGCAGTTATTTCATAACATCGATCATTCGCCAGTTCTTCCACACACATATATACAAAGAGCACACTCAAGTGTGTGAACGTGTTACGCTACTGTGACTGGAAGGAAGTAAAACGACCCTCTGACGATAAGCCCACAGTTTATTTCGAATTTCTTTTAAATAGCCCCACTATAGTCATCCAACATCCCTTGTCATGAGGGGGATGATGTTGCACAAAACCATACGCTCCCCCGTGTTGGAGTTGTAAACCGCAAATTTTAAAGTACTTCCGGTCACAAACATGGCCGCAACGCGTGCTTCCTCCTCTTTATTCAACAGTCGCGTGTCCCGCGGCGTTTCTTATTGCTTGTGAACGTTTTCAAGCGAAATTCTAAACCACAGACGGAACTGCCTTCATTTCTCAAGACAGGATCACATAATTCTTCCAATACAGCTGTGTGGTCACCATTTCTAAACGCAAGTGACGTCCAGAATAACAGCTTTATTAACACAACAAATAATGTAAAAAAGGTATAAAGTTCACCCTACAACAGGCCATGAGGGCCCAGAGGGGGAGTAGAGATATAGCTCTACTCTTTCTTTAACCTTGGTACTAGATGGGGTAGGTGGTCAACGCCACGCCCCGGCCGCTTTAACCCCGGGAATGACCCAATCCCCACTGTACAGGAGACTGAGTGGGTCCCAGGGCCGGTCTGGACGGGTATGGCAAATGTCGCCCCCAACCAGAATTCGATCCCTCGCGTATTCTTCAACTGATATTACATTAATGTAACATCGATGTGCTCTCGGAGTGTCGCCGCCCCAGCTGCTTCCCATCTGTGACACAGAATGTAATCTTCATGCACTGAGGCATAAGACGGGGAGACGCGAAGGCAAATGTGTGTCAAAGTCACTAGGACACTAAGCCCTGCTGATAAACAGCAGAAAATGAGTTATATTTCTGTAATGTCACGATGCAACAGGCCTTGCTCGGACGCTCAGCGCCAACACAGCACACTGTACAGCGACTACAGGGGGTTCACGTACCAGCACAGTGCAATTTGCACTGAAAAGAAGCACATGGAAGACCGTTTCCTTACAAGAATTTTACGTAAGGCATTTGCACGGTAACTTTGACTCCGCTCACGTTGAACAGCGCGTGAGATGCAACTAACTGGGACGGAGAAGAAAAAAAGACGCCGGGAAGAGATGCCAAGATGGCGCAAATGCGAAATACAGATGTCCACGTCTTGTACACTAAGTGAATGACGAAATAAAAGCGGCGAAACGTTGTAGGAGACAGACGTATCCAGGACACCCGTCCCCCACGTGACACCCTATGTCTTTTAAGCAAATTAACTCTGATGGAAGACAAACAGCTACAAGTGTTTGAAATAAAACGCGTTCACGAAATGTGTACAACTTAAAGCGGCATTCGTTTCCGTAACTAGAAATTTGCATATACATTCAGTATACCGTCATACACAACTACCAATACAAGTTAATTAGGCAACAAGTTTCGGCTTATTCTTCAAGTCATCATCAGGCCTTAATCTGTGAAGTTTCATGGATATTTACAGCTGCAAGCAGGAGTGAGATGGCCCCCTTTAAAAATTATGCACAGTAAAATACTGAAAAATGATACAAGACGCCTTGCTAGATTGTGTAAAACTGTGTGGTATTATAATAAAAGTATAAGGGATACTTTTTTAATGTTTCAGAATTTTTTAATACTTTTTAAAAAAATACCTTGGTAGGCACTAGAATCCCAATTAACTTGTAATGTACAGTCGTGTAAGACGGTGTACTGAATATACATGTAAGCAGACAGAACTACGGATATGCGTCGGCTGAAAACTAGACGTCTAATTTCACAGTTCAGAAATATTTGACTGTATTGATAAGTAACACCCGATTCCAGTGGCCGCGCGGTCTAAGACGTGGGTCTGCGGCCCCTCGCTTGCTGAGATTGTGGGTTCGAATCCCGCCGGGGCATGGATATCTCTCTCTTGTAGGTGTTGTGTGTTGTCAGGTAGAGGTCTCTGCGACGTGCTGATCACTCGTCCAGAGCAGTCCTACCGAGCGCGGTGTGTCTGAGTGTGATCGTGAAGCGTCGATAATGAGGAGGCCTTGGCCCAGTAGCAGCTGTTGCGTCACGGAAAAAAATAACAAGCAATAACTTGCAGACATTTCCTCTTATGTGTTTACCCTCCTTCCACAAGGACACATGTAGTGAAGAAGTTATTATTCTCCTGCATTTCCCAGTTGACGACACATCAGTAAGAGGCAGATACATTCTGCAGACAAAGTGATAACTTCAAATCTACTGCATCGTACCACAGTCACAGGTACAATTCTCTCTATCCATGCCATGAATACATACAAGGTACGTGGACATATAGTTCTACTCTTTCTTTATCCTCGGCACTAGATGGCGGTGAGTGGTCAACTTCACGCCCCAGCCGCTATACCCCCAGGAAAGAACCTCGATACCCTTTGAGTAGGAAGCCAGGTGGGCCCCACAGCCGGTCTGGACGTTTTGGAGAAAAATAAATTCTTGCCCCTATGGGGATTCGAACCGCAGACCGTCCAGCCCGTAGCCTAGTCGCTATACCGACTGCATTACTCCGCCTTCAATTGTCCATACAGTTCCATCGTAATAACAGTTAACGCAGTCACACTGCGGGAACATGAGAAAGGCAGACGAAGGGCGTTATGCAAATAACCAGTATAAAGTACGCTGAAATTTAAACTTGAACGCTAACAGTTCCCATATATAACTCTCGTTTCCACATACAGTCCTTCAAACGGTTCGATCTTATACACTACAGCCATTGACAAAGTTTGTAAAATCACAGTCTCACTGAGCCATGAAGTTGAAAACTTGTCGAAAGACTATTGCATAGAACAGGTGGTGTTGCTGCCCACATATAACATTTTATCGGCAACGGTCGAAGCTGCAGAACCGACCGAAACATTTCGGCAACTGTAAGAATGGCTCGCTACATGGGGGCGAAATTTCAGACTAGAATTTTCATATATACACGCACATACGCGCGCGCGCACACACACACACACACACACAAAGGGTTTGCATCACTCTATAAATGTTTCTATTAAAACCTCCTACTGCCACATGGAACGTCTCCTGGGTGATTTTACAAGGATTTTTTTTCACTCCAAGTTCAAAATGCTGGCACGAAAACCCTCCTGACTTATCAAACATACCATAAAATATTACCCTGTCAGTCCGGCAAGTGGCTTCCAGTTCTTTAATATTAACCACTTTTGCGACACTAGTACCGCACAATACGGGAAGAATGACTTTCAGTGACATCACATTGTATACATACAGGGTGATTCAAAAAAGTTAACACTTTCACATGTCTCCAGTAACAGCCTACAATGACGTGACATGTATCAGTCGTTAGGAAAACTCTCAAAGTCTGTAATTAAAGCGGAACACCCGACTGCACTTTAATAACTGATACATCACTTCCGTGTTGGCTCACACGTGGTTTCCATCCACACGTGGAAAAGTATTACCTCCTTTCTGAATAATCCTGTATGTGAACATGCAGCTTCTATGTCACATAGAACAGGTCTCTGCCCATTATAGAGACCACCTAGTTAATCCTCTATACCGAAACAATAGCTGTTTGTTGTGTGAAATCACAGGACACACAAACAACTGTGTGGCAAAATGTAGTTTCTTAGATTTACAATGGGTGGTACATATAGTTACCACTGGCACGTAAACAGCCAAGTGACGTAGCAACGTTTTTCAGCACCCGGGGCCAGTAATCATAATGGCCGTCCCAAACAAAAATTATGGACGTAAAAAAATCACGATAATTTATTGAGCTTCCTTTTATTTTGCTCAATAATTTAAAATTTGTTGGGCGCTGCACATTAAGTTTTTTTAAGTTAAAGTATTCATTTTTCCGCCCCTTGGACTCTGCTCCCTGGGGCAAAGATACCATTTGTAGTACCCCCCGGTACACCCGCGTAAACGGTTCAAGGTTAAGATTACTGATTGTGGGATATACAATCGTCATGGGTGGTACACTGACACCGAAGTTTCGGAAAAACCTGTTGCCTCAGTCTTCAGGGTTAAGGGATGAAAAATGGAAAAACATCTACCATGGAGTCACATCCCATATTCACCGCCATAATAACCTAAAATTTTCACGAAACAGTCCGGGTTTTATAACATCGAGTGACACAATATTCTGCACTTGGCCTATATATCTTACTAGGGACATAAATATTTGGTGACTTCCAGTTCAGTTCTATCACCAAAACACACATCATGTAAAAGGATTCCATCAGCCTAACACGTGGATATGAAGTATATATTTATGGGTTCGAAATTGCCTGCCAGATGCATTGGGCAATAAGTATGGTGCTGCGGTAAACAAATACGCGGTAATGTTTGTGCAACAAAGCCGAACCACGCGATCACAATAGCATATTCATATACGTAACCGCATGTAACTGATGTCAGACACTTTCGCTGCCACATGCCTAACACGTGCAGCCCGGCAGCGAGGTCGCTACAGCTGTCTGCCGCTTGCTGTAACCGAATCTTGAACCTTCAGGCTGACAATTGGTGCCACTTTGATGCGCTTCGTGTAAAGTGTTTGATGAAGTGCTGACGTGTGTGTGAGAGAGAGACAGAGACAGAGACACAGACAGACAGACAGACAGACAGACAGACAGAGAGCCGCATGGGGTCTGCTTAGACCTGAACCGTAATACGTCAAAACGTACCCGTTCCGACAGTCCTTCGCGACTCGCATTTCAGCGCTCTCCCTCCCAACGATTCCCCCATACAGCAATTCCTGTACCTTTTTCCATGTGACTGCACGCCAACTTCCAACCCCCCCCCCCCCCAGGTGGCGCAACAGCCCCTAGTGGGCCAGGGCCTCCTCATTATCGAAGCTTCACGATCACACTCAGACACACCACAATCGATAGGACTCCTCTGGACGAGTAATCAGCCCGACGCAGAGACCTCTACCTGACAACACACAACACTCAAAAACACAGACATCCATGCCGCCGGTTGGATTCAAACCCACAATCCGAGCAAGCGAGCGGCCGCACACCCACGCCTTAGACCGCGCGGCCCCTTGGATCGCCGACTGCACAGTAGCGCACAGTTTAATTCACACAGCAAATTAACAACAAACACCTACGTATTATTTTATTTCCCACCCTTCTGTCCCATTTTCTCTTTATTTATCTCTTTATTCTCTTTGTCTCCTTCCTTTTCCATCCATTTGCTTGTTGTCTTCAGCCTTCGCACACGTACAGTTGTCCCTGTTCACGCCATGAAGGCATATTAACCTCGACACTAGATGGAGGTAAGTGGTCAACCTCACGCTCCGGCCGCTTCACCCCAGGGGAAAAAACCCGGTACCCATTACACATGAGGCTAGACAGACCCCAGAGCCGGTCTGGACGTTTCGGAGAACAGAAAATTTCGTCACTGCCTATAGCAAATTGACTCAGGCGGTCAGGATTCTGGCCTTTATTCGAGAAGCGAGCGATTCGGGACACCGCCGACTGAGACACACCTTTAGTTTTTCTCTCAGTTCCTCCAACAAATTCCAGTGTGGTATTATAAATTATGCCAATTCCACTTCCATATTTCTTCCAATTCACTGTCATCCTACCATGAGACGTCACACAGTCCAGTTAACTGGCGGCAACGTTCATTAACCCTTGAAAGACGGAACGTAATCTGTTTTATATAAGGACTCAGTGCGTACCGCGCAGTAAACACTCTCCACCTCGGTTATGAAAAACAGATCAGTTGATGCTGTATAAGTTAACATTCGCTGTTTGCTCCGAGATCCATATTAAACACTTAAAACACAATGTGAGTAACATACAGAATTTCTGGATGTTAAAACCTGACGGTACGTAAAGTAACCGCTAGGCTTTAAAAGGTACAACACAACACAACTACAACACAAAAGTGCTCTGAGTTAATGCAGGAATTCATGCATGGAAGTATATTTATGTAGCCTACGCCTTATTATTCTCGCCAGTGCACCACATTGAATCACATCACACCGGACAAGAAACAACAACGCAACTTCGCGTTGAGGAAATAACCGCCTTCTTATATACATGACCCTTTTACTGCGTCTCTAATCAATGCAGCCTTATTGCATACAAAGCCTGCATTCGCCGGAACATCTCGTGTCAAATGCCGTGCTCTGGGACACAATAAAAGGGACACGCAGTACCTCACGCACAATAAACGCGTCATTCCATTTAAGAACATAATGAAAGATTGTGTTCAAAATACTTCCTTTTCATCGCTCTCTGGTGTTCTGATTCCGCTCCGCCAACATCTCCACTGTATTCCGTTGCTACAGTCAGGAAAAACATATTTCTTTGGACACAACGAAGCGGAATTTATCACGGCTTTGTGCTCCCTTAACTAAAACAGTGACTTACAAGCGGAAACGTTAACAGCATCTTCAAACACACTGAAGCATTGTACAGGTTCATGACAATAACTGTGGTATCGAGTTATTCCCGACAATTAATCAGTTTATCACAACAGTCTCCTTCTATAAAAATCCCGCCATGTATTTTGCAACTGTCTACCGATCCACTCAAAACACAATAAATGCACTCTGTACGCAGAACGAAGAATTTCTAAACACTAAACATGGTTGTACATAAACTAACCACTACGCCAGTGTTTCCCAGACAGGGTTCCGCGATAAATCGTGTAATAAACATACAAAATTTTTGAAATAACGCGAAAATTTATTCCAACTATCCCGCGAAATATGTGGGGATTTTTATCCAGCAATTGGCAATGCTGAAGTAATCTCCATGCACTACCAACTGTATTTTTTGTTTTGTTTTGGTCAATTCATATTTGAAGTTATATTTAGTGTCAGTACGTCTTGTGTTCCTTTCGCATGACCGCAGCGGTGGTGAGAGAAATGCTCCCTGTTAACTACTGGTCTGGATACATTTTCATAGGTACGGGTTCCTCGGAACATTAAAAACTATTGTAAGGGCTTCCGAATGGAAGAAAGGTTGGGAAACACCGCACTAGCCTTTAAAACACATATGTCAGAACACAACAACGTATGATACTTCACCCTCTTCATGTTGCCGTCACTGATGGTACAGAATTCAATATCAAGAAAAAATATAAAATTGCATAATTTATAAAAATTAAAATCTGTAAACTGGTTCAAGAGCTGTTCGAAGCAGACAGAAACCTACATATGATAATGCTGCAAGGTTTCTGTACCTCAGAAAGGAAAGTAGGTTAAAAGAGACGGTCGTTACAGGAAAGACACCTTCCATCTGCACCCTTTACAGCTTCTCCGGGGGGGGGGGGGGGCTCTGTTAAAGCAGTCACTTCAATTTAGCTCTTTGAGCCTTAAGAGCTATTATTACTAAGTTTTTGTGTCGTTATGCACCCCCCTCTGGCTGTTTATTTTTGTTTTTCAACTTCCGCACCATTTCCGTATACACGCGTTCCACAGTCAGTATGTGTAATGTCTCAAAATTCCTACTTTTGTTGATTATCTTAGTCACATCTGTGCCTTTTCTGTCCGGAATTTTTGAAAGCGAACGATTACAGCTCTCCTGGTTCATTCAATAACCACTATAGAAAAGCTCCCAACTCCCCATATATCGCATATCACGTACACAGACTTGTACAACCGCCACGACAAACTTGATGCTACAGCAAAAACCAGGTACCGCCGTTCTTTCCCGGGGGTAAAGCGGCCGAGGTATGGAGCTGACGACTTACATGCACCTAGCGCCGAGGTGCATAATGCGTACCGCTATACTCCTACTCCTCCTAAATGTCCTCACTGCCTTATATGGGACAACGTAACTCTTTTTTATAACTGTCACTCATCCTCCTCTTAACTTGTTCAAGGTATTAACCGTTTAAACCCTAGCAGTAACTTTACGTACCAACAGGTTTAACATTAAAAAATTCTACGTGGTGCCCACATTGCGTTTATGTGTTTTGTACGGATCTCAGAACAAACAGCAACTTTTGCCTTATAAAACATTAAGAGACTGGTTTTTATAACCGAAGTGCAGAGTGTTTACAGCGCGGTACGCACTGAGTCCTTATATAAAACAGATACGCTTCGTCTTTAAAGGGTTAAACACCACAACGGAACCCGAATTCTCATCACTGTATTCCCACAATCCGGCCAGGGTTCTTTATACTTAAAATCAAATATTTACGCCCCACTCCTTTCGGGCCTATGATTTTACCTTCCTGTTTATCTCAAGGCCTCTCACATGGTCACTTTCCATCAGGGTTTCCCAACTAAAACGTCCCATTTTTCACTTCCTCCCTGCAATCTACGTATTCGCTCTCTTTATCCTATTTCAATTTCTTCTTCTTCAGCCTCGACGGACTATCCTTCTAGACTCCTGCAGTTCAGCAATAACTCTAAAACCGTGACTGTAGGCACTCGGTAGGACCCTCTGAAAATGGGATGGGCCAAAAGCAGCATTCTTTACGTGACACTAACTTACCACGTCTTCTACAACCTGTCACAAATGGCGTGAGGCTTGGCAGTGGGAAGCCGGCGGAATGGAAGGGAGATTTTGAACGTCAAGCCTCGTCTCTCACCCAAAGTTTATGCCCGAAACATTAACAAAACAGGTTCCTCCGAAACGCTGGCACCAACTACCAAAATATATGACGCCACATGCCAGAACACTGAAACTTGACAAATACATATTTTGTTCCATTCTTCAATCGGACCCAACAAGCCATTTACCACACGTTTCATTGGCAATTCATTTCGGCTCATCAAAGATCCACCAACAGGCCATAACAAAAACTGTAAGCTGGAAACCCCATATGCTGCAGGTAGATCTCCCCCTCTACACCTGTGAATGCACTGTAAGTGTATACAATATAACATCATACGGGGTTTCCAGCTTACAGTTTTACTTCAGGCCTGACGACGGCTCTTCTACGAGCCGAACCTATTTGCCAATAAAACGTGTGTTAAAAACGCGACCTGTTCGGTCCGAGTGTAGAATTTAATAAAATATATACTTATGGTCGATAGGCCAACGGGGATGTCTTACATTAAAATTAAACCTGATAAGGTGAAAAGCAAGACCCAGCCCTTCAACGTGTCTCCGAAGATGCAGAGTTCCTCGTAACTTCGCGCCAGATTTGTCAAAATCTATCCGATGTCTCTGTGCGCTGAAGATACCAACGACGGTAAAGTTTGTTAAATTTAACGTGTTGTGTACTGCGCATGTCCACCGAGCTACTTTACCACGATCTCACGTGACGTCTAATGTGATATGTTACCACTACTTAACACAAGACGCGGCGGGACGGCGGCAATCTATCTGAAAGGGACTACAGTGACTTGGCAATGAGGAAAACAGCTAAGAACGTTCATCGATACACCCAGTTTTATATCGGAATATGCACTGGAATTTCCCGACACGTTATCGCTGTATCTACGTGCTTCTTCCTACTGAAAGTAAACATCTGTCTACCTTCACAGCTACACTAATATTTTACGTTCTGTAATACAGTAATTAATGTAACACTTTAGCTAACAGATGGCACGTTCTTCACAAACGCAACCGTTCTGCAGGCAGCATGAGGTGAGAAATACATAACCGTGCACATTCTGCCTCTCTCAGTGTCCTATTTCTGTAACATACTTAAAAGCTCGTTGCGATGACGGGATGACAGTGCGAAACTGTGCCATTATCTGCATCATGAAGTCGGCTGTACTACGAAGCGTGGTGAGTTAGAACAGACGGCGTTTCGGATAATAAAACCACAATGCGTTTAGTGCGACATGAAATTTGTTTTTTTGTAATTAAACAGGAAGCTGAAGTACGATACTGATGCAATACTGCCTGATTACAGGGGTGGAGGGTGCCTCAGAATTCTCTTTGTAAAATTACAACACCAGCTGCACCAACAAGATAAGTGACAAAAGCAAGCCAAGTAACAAACTCTGACATGCATCCCAGTAAGTAATTGCTTGTAACAGCCAACCATAAACTCATCTTACTTGACGATCGGTACAACGGGACATTCAAAATTGATCAGTAATAATGGAACTTTATTTAACGACGCTATATCTATGACTACGCAGCACAGATTACCTCAGAGTACTTCACGAAATTACTGCTGCCACACAGTTCAAGTTCATGTATCTTTAAGTGTCCTGTTCAAAGTGGTTCAAATAAACACTTACTTACTCGCCTGAGGCGAGCAGATTTTATACTTTGGCGAATAAACATCTGGGTCACAAGCATTGTTTGTCTGGTGCTTGTAAGGCGATGGGAATATCCAACAACAACTAGTATCAATCTACGCTCGTGATGACTGCAGAACAAAAGGGGCTTATATACTGTGCACTTTATTTAGGGTTGGATAAATTGTTTCTTCAAAAGAACCAGGGCGGACAGCATGGTGGCAAGGGGCGAAATTATTTATCGGCAAATGGCCTGTTACAGACACAGCAGATACAACAGACACAAAATTATAATTCCACGTGTTACTTTATTTTTGACAAAATTTGTTTTTAACAATTTTGCGTTGACAGCTAGCTTTCAAATATGCGTAGCAATGCGTTTAATTCAAAACGTCACGACAAATTTAAGACTGCGCTCATGTCGAGGAATGGTCTTCATCTGCAGGCATTCAAATAAAAAAATTGCGATTATTTGTGAGACAAATATCTGACGCCACGTAGGCGTACATTTTGTTTGCGTGATGCGCTGTAAGGCATGGAACGTAAAATGTAAAAAAACCTATGCAGAATTAAATACACACATGAAGGAAATGCGACTTTTGCAGATTTCCGACCCAGTTTTCAGACAGCCCAATGTTATTCGCAGAGCAACCCGGCGGTCAGGAATACAGCGCCTTATTGTTAATAAATGTGAAGCTGATGTACGTCCCGTAAACAGACATCAAAAGTAAAGTAGAACAAAAAGTAAGAGGGGGATATAAAATACAAGAACCCTCTCTAAACACTCACTTTTCTGTTCACATGAACAGTACAAATATTTATGTTTAAAAACAGGTTACGCATACACGGAATGTTTTAAACACAAAATAATCATCTGACCAGCTTTAAAATTCAAAGTCAGTAATAAATGACGAAGCACGAAAGAAACGACTAATCTCCTCCTAATTTTATTAATATGTGAGCCATACTGTACTTCGACGGCACTGTACAAGGTTACAAACTGAGCACGGCCAATATCTGCAATACGAGCATAACCAGCATCAAACTTTGAACGGATCCAGTGCAAGTCTAATTCCGCTTAACACGCAACGTTGTCTTAACCTTTTAAAGCCTAGCGGTAACTTTACATACGACCAGGTTTAACATTAAAAATTCTACGTGGTGCCCACATTGCGTTTATGTGTTTTGTACGGATCTCAGAACAAACGGTAACTTTTGCCTTATAAAACATTAAGAGGCTGGTTTTTATAACCGAAGTGGAGAGTGTTTACAGCGCGGTACGCACTGATTCCTTATATAAAACAGATACGCTCCGTCTTTAAAGGGTTAATCCTTATGTGCAGTGCCTGGAAGCGATGAGCTGCAGAATACACTTCACTGTAACTCTCTGCCAACGAATGTGATTACTAACACCGCACATTACTTCAAGAATCACAGTTCGGGTGGGCCATGTGAGCATAACCTGTTGGTTTATGAACGCATTACTAAGCCATAAAGACGAGTGAGGGAATAAAAGTATACGCTCATATACAGGCATCATTTGATTTGACAAATGGCACTAGTCGTTTCTCATAGTCTTGCTTCCCGCTTAACTTAAAAAATTCGACGTGCAATGAACAACGTGTTTGCTAGATGTGACACGTGTCTGAGAGCCGAAGGAAAACATTTTCACTACCTGCTCTAAATATGCTGACAAAGAATCTGATTTTATCTAAATGCATTAAAGCGAAACACATGGACCCCCGACTCAAGGCAAACTAGAACAGCTGTGATACCTGCCGTCACGCGAAACGGCCGAAGTGAAGAATGGATGCGATTTCTTAAATAAAATAATGTCCCTGTAATGTTTAATTACAACTCAGGAAACGACAATTTCGCCGATCCCAGTCGCCGTGCGGTTTAAGGCGTGGGTCTGCGGCCGCTCGCTTGCTGGGGTTGTGGGTTCGAATACCGCCTGGGACATTGATGTGTGTCTCTTGTGAGTGTTGTGTGTTGTCAGGTAGAGGTCTCTGCCTCGGGCTGATCACTCGTCCAAGGGAGTCCTACCGAATGTGGTGTGTCTGAGTGTGATCGTGAAGCCTCGATAATAAGGCCCTGGCCCATTATGGGCTGTTGCGCCAGTGAAAAAAAAAAACGCGTTTACCAGCTTATATTCTATGGCATCCTAAGACAGGATGATTGGTCAATCAATAACTCGAGAGGCTGGGGAAGGAAGCGGTTGTGGCCTAATTTAAGTTACCATCCCGACATTTGCGACTGAAAAACAACCACCAAAAAACTGCGATGATAGTCCGTCTTCAGGCCTGGACTACAGAAGTACAAGTGCATTCTTAGCCACGGCCCTATATAGGGTTGGGTGGTGAGCTTCACTTCCCGCCCCATTTAACCTTGGGGAAAATGCCCCAATACCCACTACGTAGGAGGCTGCGTGGGACCCACAACCGGTATTGGCTCAGGGATTAAGCAGCAAGCAGAACATACACACTGCACAACATTATCAGTCGCAACTGACGAGACTAGAATCGCGTCGGCCAGCTCCCGGACAAAGCAGCACTGCTATTAACCACAGGTCAGCAGACCATGCGAGGTCTGACAACAGCAGGGCCTGAAAGTGCCCGCTTCACCCTCGTTAAGGGCGGCCTGCGGGCGCGTCGTGAGGAAACACATACGAGCTTGGATTGCTGAACGTGCAACACACGTCTCTAGTAACAAGCGATTCCTCTTCTTCCCACGAAGACTGGCACCGAACTGGGGTAAACACGTGCCACGCTGTACGTCACAATCTGACCAGAACCCACACTAATCTGCTGAAACAGCAAACCGCAAAGTAGCAAGTGCCAAACTGCAACCATTTGCCTGTAAACATCTCCATTTAAGACTGGGTGGCCGGGGGGGGGGGGGGCCAGCACGTGTTCGGTGAACGCAACACCAAATGGGAAAGCCAACGTTATCCTTGCCGGCAGCTACGCCAACGCAACTCCGTCACAAATGTGCATACGCACCCTGATCATGACAGGACAAAAGCAGGCCTCCCCTCCATTATAACGCATCTGGCTGCATTCTGAGACGATACACAGCAAATCCTAGCCGTTCGCGTTGCGTTACGTTCTTGTAAAATCCACTAACGCTCCATACTGAAGTCTGATGCGTTACCCACGCTCTGCAACTCTTCGCTATAGACAGCTCCCTTAAATAAAACACTTCCAAAGATACTTCCCTCTACAACGTACTAACCAATTCTTAACAAGTCATCTGCTGTCAACACGTGGTTATTATCGTAACCGTTCCTGGAAATCTGTACGTAAACTTATCTTCGTACGTCGGCAGTAACAAACATGGTGATGGCGCGAAACTCCGTCTTACAACCAGCCTACGCCTTCAAAGTGTGTACATTACGACAGGCGTGCCAGACAAAGCAAAATATATCCCGTGTCCAAGCACCACACCATGGCGAGGTATGCGAGAGGCCATTACAAGCTCCACACTTGTCTCAACAACAGCACTAGAGTTAGATGACTGGTCAGTTTCACGCTCTTGCCGCCTTACCTGCGCAAAAATAACACTCATTACTCTTTATACAGAAGGTGGGTGGGACACGTATGACCTGCTACATGGTTGAATGTCTCTAGCCGGAAGTGAAATTCCGGCAGTCCGGCCTATAGCAAGACTGTGACAGTTACACAAATCGATTGCTAAAAACTGCACATACGAAGTATTAATTTCTAATAAAGTGTTATCTCCTGTATGTCTACAAGACAGGCTTCCCTGTGATTATTAAAACCTCTGTACTACACTGAACAGATCAACGTGCTTCACGCTGCAGCCGATTTACCCCATCATAAAAGCCCCACGTAGGAACTGGACAGGTGGTTTGACGAACACAAGGATGTGCACACACTGCATATAAGAGATAAATCTTTGTAACTGGCAGGAATCAAACCCAGACTCCTGGGTTGTACGATGTGTAATATAATCGCTATACAGACTGAGTCACTCTGTATAGACTACGTGTTAAATGTGATACACTGTGCAGTCATGCAGCGAGAATAAACGCATACCAAAAGCAAGGAATTTCATTAAAACCATTCATAAACCTCACCGACCCTTACGGGTCATTTTCAGAAAGTACCTCAACACACATATTTTTACGATCACAAATTACAACAAGGTACGTCACAAAGTGGTGCCTTCTGAGTGTGTGACTCATCAGGGCAAAACATGTACACTTTGTGAGTGGCGTTAATGCAGTTCACGGCTTATGTCGTGTTTAGATGGTTGAAAGTTTTTCTGGATACACAACAACGTAACGGCGCGGTAATCAATGTTCAATTACAGGTCCTAACGTTCTTCCAGAAACCTCGACGTGGCTATTGGCAAAACTCGTCTGCCGCAGTTTGCGCCACTTTCTTCCACAACATCTGGCCGCCGACTGGTTGCCCTTGGCTAAGGCTGCTAGCGGTAATCACCTGAAATTATTTTTGTCTCTGCTCCAGACGCGACAGACAAGTTCTGGGCCATCTAGCAACTACGTCAACACTATTCCGTTGCCAATATTGCCGGATGGGCGGATCTCGTAAAATGCACAGGTAAAGTTGTCACATAGGCGAGTGGAGGTATATAGCTCCACGAATTTTTAACCTCAGCAGTTGATGGACGTGATTGGTCAGCTTCACGGCCCGGTCGATTTACTTTCGGGCAAAGCACCACGGGCAGCCATCAACAGGAGTCCGGACGGGTGGCTTTGTCGTCAAGCCCAAAACCTAATGACTATACCTGTTGGGTTATCCCGGCTCCGAACTTGTGGCAAGCTGAATCATAATCCACTACGTTGATTTCACGATGTGACGTGTTAAGGTCACGTGATGCGCGAGAAACCGCCTCGTGAGTAAACCAGACGCCTTCCACGCCCACACTAAACTGATCTGCAGAGTCTAAACACAGCGCAGACAACTGACTCAACAGATAATGTGGAAGGGATGTGGAAGGAATCGGCCGTAGCCTGATTTGAAATTCTATCCCAGCACCTGTCCGGACGGACTGAGGAGAACCATGAAAAATGCGCGAGGCAGGATAGCAAGTATACGTATCGACATCTGAACCCCAGACGTTCTAAATACAAAGCAGGCGTCGATATAGTTACTGTATCAGCCATACAGCAACAACATGCGAGTCTTCTGTGATGTCACACAATATCCTGGCACTTAACCTTTTAAGCCTAGCGGTAACTTTACATACCACCAGGTTTAACATTAAAAATTTCTACGTGGTGCCCACGTTGCGTTTATGTGTTTTGTACGGATCTCAGAACAAACAGCAACTTTTGCCTTATAAAACATTAAGAGACTGGTTTTTATAACTGAAGTGGAGAGTGTTTACAGCGCGGTACGCACTGAGTCCTTATATAAAAGAGACACGGTTCGTCTTTAAAGGGTTAAAGAGGATCGCACAGTCAAAGCGTCAGTATGTAAAGAAATATTCCTTCTTCGAATGCTTTACCATGAAGACGAAGACACTAGGATCCTCCGAAACGTAAGGATTATAACCTCAACATGGCGTCACCTCCCAGAAGACAAGAATCTTCAGCAACACCGCTGTGAAACCCTCAAACCATGCTGACCTAAAAGAATCAGAAAGCACGCAGTGCCTATTACTGTATCAGACAGAAAAACAGCAGCTGGTGCGGAGGCTTGAAAGCAAGCACGTGTCACCTGAATAATCAGAAACAACTAAGACAGACTGACGCTAGCATAAACAGATGGAAACAGCTTGCCCCGGTGATTCGAGGAAGAACAGTGGAGCTCACCAGAGCAAGTTGCACTGTTCTGTGTTGCTCCCAACACAGAAGTGCTGTCACGAACTCCAGTCAGCTTCGTTCCGCTCCAGACAGCCTTGTCTTATGATGGGGCTTGCATAGTATTCACGCGTTAATCCATGGAGTCTCTGTGATTTCCAAAGACACCCCTTCAACTGACCCGTATTATTGATGGTTACTATAAGGTCACAATCTCACTGAATATTCACACCATTAACCCTTTAAAGACGAAGCGTATCTGTTTTATATAAGGACTCAGTGCGTACCGCGCTGTAAACACTCTCCACTGCAGTTATAAAAACCAGTCTGTTAATGTTTTATACGGCAAAAGTTGTTGTTTGTTCTGAGATCCGTACAAAACACAAACGCAATGTGGGCACCACGTAGAATTTTTTAATGTTAAACGTGGTGGTATGTAAAGTCACCGCTGGGCTTTAAAAGGTTAATTTCAGAACTTATAAGCCATCTCGATACATTTTATCGGCAACGAACAACGCTGCAATACCAACCGAAGCATAGGTACCCATTGACTGATTCATAAATACACACTGTTTTCAGAAACTACTGCCATCTGGCGTTACGTCTCATACGTTATAGACGTAATCCATGTTCTAATCAAATACACTTGAGTATCCACGTATATATATATATATAAATATATATATATATACACTCGTATAACCGTCAGGTGGCCAAACACAAACCCCATGGTCAGTCTGCGAGACAGAACTCTACCACGCTTTCCGCGCAGTTAAAATTTAACAGCCTTCATAAAATAATAGGACTACGCAGAAGTCAGTGGATGGATGTGACGGTTTCCCAACTAAATTAAAGTAAACGATGAAGCAATCCGAGATTGAGGTCAACCGCAAGAGGCTGCAATGAGTAAAGCATAACAAAGTGGTCTGCCTGCGGCAGCACTGTTGACAACCCAGACACGGATCACCGGCGAGCAACCGGGCGATCAGAAGAAATGCCCTACAAGCGACAAACACGGGACAAAAGAATGAAGTAAGAAATTTCACACAGCACCATTCGATATCTAGTTGCGTGACGGCTAAGATCGATACACCTTGTTATAACAATTCATTCACCACACCGACGAAAGTTGATTCATTTTTAACCCTTCGAACGCCAACGTTCGTTAACTGTGCGTTGTATCTTCCGCCGCGGTGTAAATGAGACCTTCCCTCTTCTGGGATGTTACGCAACGAAGATTGGTAGATACTGACGTTTCGGAGCAACCTATCGGTCTCACCTTGCGAGCGTCAAGCAGCTTGACGCGAGATGCGAGGTTCCCACCGTGGAGAAAACATCTATAAAGCGGCCTTGTGTGACGCGATGCCGTGTAGTCTGGTAGATCCGTACCGACGCTTTGTACGGACCTACCCACAAAGCTATGCGCCATCCGTAATCCATCGACTGATCGTCTGTCTGCTACGATTACATTTATGTCGCTTCTCGGAGTTCCCCTGCGTCACGGACGGTGTGGATGGCAGGACGCTAATGACTTCTAAGCGTGTTATATAAAGACGCCGTCTATTGTAGGATTTCAAGAAGAAACGAGATGGACGAGGCATGTGGCACGCACGAGGGGGGAGAGGACAGGTGTATACGGCGTTTTGGTGGGGGGGCAACTTGAAGTAAACAGACCACTTGGAAGAACACTGGGAGATTGAAGGAGAGTACTGAAATGTGTCTCTAAAAACTCAGTCCAAAGAGCGTGGACTAGATTGAGCTGGCTCAGGATAGAAACAAGTGACGGGCTGTTGTGAACACTGTAGTGAAACTTGAGGTTCCATAAAATGCAGGGAATTTCTTGACTAGCCGAAGTATTGTTAGGTTTTCGGGAAGTACTCTGCTTCATGGAATTTGTTTGTTTGTCTGTCCGTCTGTCTGTCATAACTCGGTGAGTCAGTAAACTGTACGACTATATAGCGTCGGTAATGAATGAATGAATACAGAGCACTGGTGGAATGATACTGACAGAGGCAAACCGAAGTACTTGGTGTCACTTTTTTACCACCGTTAGTTAATTTCATATTTATTGAGTTGAAACGTTGACTTCAGTACGCCAGACCGGACGCAGGACAATTGACAAACTGAATTTGAAAGCGTAAGCAATGACTTTTTTTTAAACCAAATGTGAAAACGAACTCAGGCCTACAAGCTATGGGTCATGCAACTTTCCGTACTTTCACTTCCCTAATTGCTGTACAGCCGAAAGCCGGCTCTCTTCACTTCACGGTTGTAATCACAGGCCTAAGCAATTACGCATGTCACGTGATCTCTAATCACTTTAAAAACAGTCCTTACAGCTACATACGTATCGACCGCCAGAATATATAAGGCTTCCGTGGGAAGTGTAGCTGCTCACCACCTACCAACCTACACCAAGTAACATCCCAGAAGAGCGAAGGCCCCAACAATACAGAATTCTGCATTCTCCCCACACAGTGTATCTGCAGCATCATTATCACAGTAAACAGCAATTATTCCCCTACGCAGCATCAACAAATTGGTCTCTATATAATGCAGACGCGGTGCCGGGGGCGGCACAATCCTCCGAAACGTCCGAATAAACTTATCCTACATGGCGAAAAACTTATGTAACACCAATAAATGCACTATTCTATATTTTATTCATACTACCTTCTACAAAGCTCCTACATGTTTAGGCGTTATTTATCTCGCGATCTTTAGGGTACTGTTGACACCAAATTATGTATAAAACTTACAACAATAAAATGGGTAACTCTCCTAGCGAAGCAAAAATACTACAGTGCCACAAATTCTGGAATATCCCTTCCTTTGTCAAGGGAAAGCTAGCAGGAAGGCAAGCCCGTCCGAAAATATCTTTCCGAACAAAAGAACCACTTACCTGCATACAACCAACAGCCATTATGACAAGGAAGAGATTTTAAGCCTTCAACGGAGATGACGCGTTAGACCTCTCTCTACCTATCGTACTGACACACAAGGCGTAAGCGCGGACATCAATCAGAGGTTTGAACTGCTAAGCCCTTCCGCACATTCCAAATTTTGATTTATGTCGTTATATACATTGGCTAATAGCCAAACAACCTTCCTTTCGTCTCATCTTCTTGGAACTCCGTCCGAGACTTGAACTATGGACCCTCGTCGGTTACACTAGTAAAGATATTACTTCTAACACGTCATAATATAAAGTGTAGAAGCTGAGTAGACGTGACTTCGTGCCCTGTCAATACTCAACATGAACCTGGCTATTTCTTAGAGTAAACATGACTAACATCAGATGTTTTGTGGTAGAATTATTTTAAGCAATACAAGAAGAAGGCAAAACTAACTTTCATTTTCTTGGCTTCCCCTGCATCTCATACGTCAGGATCCTGGAATCAAGATGCATGAGTGACCGTCGCGCAGAGTGGAACAGAATTATAAGGCTGCGACACTGTTTGCACTTTGCCATGCATTGTAATGCTAAGAACATACAGTCTACGATCCATTTTAATCTTTTTCTCCCATCTACATTTCGATTTACCCTACTGTCTTTTTCGCCTAAAAACAATACCACATCCACGCCCGTCTTCTCTATGCATGAGATTCAGCTAATTAGTTAACTCCATTCATCCATCCATTCATTCATTCACGACAGTAAGATCAAAATGGGACCAGGAGGATAACACTGAGGACAATATTACGGTAACACGTTGTGAGAACAGAGGGAGTAAAGTGGCCAATGAATCGAAGGATTCTAATCTGATGTGGGTCTTCCATAAGAGGAGCGTTAACCTTCGGGTTCTGCTAACGGACTTCTTTTGAAAAGCATGAAGTAAAGAAGAACGCAAACAATGGCTAGAGGCTATGTCGTTTCTACAGTCCCCCATTTGCTTACCTTTCCTGGATCCAAACACTTCATTATTCACAAATACGTTACATGTTCATTGAATTACACAAAATCCACCTTTTTTAAAAAATTAAAAGCGAACTACCAAGTACCAGAACACAGTACATCAAACAACACATTTTTGTCTTAATTTATGTTCAGAAAACTTCAATTATCTACATAGGTTCAACTCATTATCGCAGTCCTCACCTCTCCCACCTGCTTGTTCACAGCAGGTGTCGAGGTTGTTTATTTTCACTTGATCACACCCAGACACACATCACAGTCGGTAGGACTCCTCTGGGCGAGAGATCTGCCCGTAGCAGAGACCTTTTCCTGACAACACAAATACTCACAAGATAAAAACATCCATGCCCCCGGTGGGATTCGAACCCACGATCCCAGCAAGCGCTCAGCCGCAGACCTATGCCTTAGACCGCGCGGCCACTGGGATCGGCTTCAACTCATTATACTGAATAATTCAGTACACAATGTGCGGACAGTCCCACGTTCGGAACGCGCTAATTACGAAGAAGTTATCCTGTTAAGTTGAAGGGACTTTATTAATATTTTTCAGATACTTTAAGACCTTATAACAAGAACATCATACTTCCATGTAACAAAGTTTATTACATTTCTGGAATACTCTAACTTACGTAACTCATCAAAAGTTGTAAGACATTCAGCATAAAATAATACGCAACGAAACTCTGACGTGACACCAAGAATATGAAAAGTCGGACAGATGTCAAGCAGAATTCCCAGCGTCTGGCAAGCCACATACTCTTTCCCGGAATTCATAAAATCTGTTGTCATGACATGAAAATAGCTATTTCTCCCTGTACAGCGAGTTCAGCAAATCAGCAGAGCCGTGACAGGAACAACCTTGTATAGGCATGTCCAATGGACAATTGAAAACAAAACAAACCACACACACACACACACACACACACACAAAACAAAAGATCAAGATTAATTCACCTTTATGTTGTTCGCTGCTGTGGCAACTCAAGTGACTGATATAGTGGCTCCTATTATCGGCAGCTTTTTGGTTATTCAGCTGGTGTTCAAGTCTCAATGTCTCTGGTTGAATAAAAAACAGAGTGGGTCTAAACGCCGTACCAAGCCAAGCCGCCTGTCCCATTTCTAACCATACCGCTAGAAGCGCGACATTGTTAAACTTTCTCACACTGGTCAGCGGCAACAGCTGGTCACGTACGTTCGGGCCAATTCACACAATTACACAAATGCAGATTATCACAAATATGAAGGAATATGGAACAAGACTGGAGATTATGCTTAAAAGGAGTACAAATACAGGGTGCTTTGAAATTATGCTTTAAAGGAGTACAAATACACAGTGCTTGGAAATTAAACACAGGATGCTTGGAAATTATACTTAAAAAGAGTACATTTACACAGTGCTTGGAAAATATGCTTAAAAGAAGTACAAATACAGAGAGCTTGGAAATTATGATTAAAAGAAGTACAAATACACAGTGCTTGGAAATCAATTACAAGGAGCTTGGAAATTATGCTTTAAACGAGTACAAATACAGAACGCTTGGAAATTACGCTTTAAACGAGTACAAATACAGAACGCTCGGAAATTCGCGCCGTACTCCAGGACGATATTTCTTGATGAACGACGAAACGAAAGCGTCCTCTGCTTAAAATTTCTGCGGACAAAGAATTTTGGCGGAAAGGTGTATTAGCAGAATACAAACACGTTTCCGCGTTTCCCCGCGAATATTACGCGCTGGCAATATCTTATCGGGGCACACATTCTTCTCACTGTACATCAACAAACCGCGTCGTGCGTCTAAATATCCACAGCTTGCTGCCACAGAGCCTTCAACAGTAATCGCATTTTCTGCGAACATTATACGTGGGTCGAAGTACCGTCGTACTGTCAATATTTTCGTCTCAACGTTCACCATAGAAGCGCATGAAACAGTCCGTGGGTACAAATTTCCCGGCTTCCGGCTTCCTATACTTCCCGACATTTTCTTTGCGTCTTTGCTCGCCTCATTAGCCGTTATATTTATTTACTGCCAGGCTAATCGATCGATGCAAAACTACAGTCACTGCAGCAAACCAGTGCGGGGCATTATAAATTGTTCCACTTCCTGGTTCTATAAACTCCCAGTCCGAAAACACAGGCACACAAATAACGATTGTATTGGATCGGCTTTGGGGATTCCGTCGGGTAAATTACTTATTTGTCTGTTTGAATCCGATTTACACCGTGTTCAGTGCCGCAACTAACAAACGAGAGACTGTCCGTGATTTCAGACTTCCGCTGCGATGCTGATGAGATATGCGCTCTTCCGGGGTATTACGCAGCGTCGAATGGCAATCTTTTACCGACGTTTTGGGACAGCTAATCGGTCAGGGAACCCCTGAATATGAGACCGATGTTGTCCCGAAACGTCAATAAAGGATTACCATTTGACGCTGCGTAATACCCCAGAACAGCGCCGATCTAATGAGAGATTAGCTTGCTGTAAACCGACAGTATGGAAGAAGTACACACAAGTCAGCAATTGAGTTGGAAAGAACACACAAATAACAGGCAAGATGCGAGATTTGTGGTTTCCACAGGTGTTGTGACGTGACGCCGTTTCAACTGGTAACGTTACCGATGTTTCGAAGGAGCAGAGTTCCTCCACGTTTAAGATCAGTCAAATAAGACTGCTTGAACTGCTTGCTTCAAGATGAAGAAACTTCGCTCCTTTGGGATTTCGACAACATTTTACCACTGGACCAGACGTGACGTCACAGAAGACTCGGCTCTTCGGGAAGCTAGATACCAGAATATCCCAAAATTAGCACACCCCTAGAATCCTAACAGAGAGAA
This sequence comes from Coptotermes formosanus, assembly GCA_013340265.1. Taxonomy (NCBI): domain Eukaryota; kingdom Metazoa; phylum Arthropoda; class Insecta; order Blattodea; family Rhinotermitidae; genus Coptotermes; species Coptotermes formosanus. The sequence goes on along the minus strand of BLKM01000679.1, from coordinate 995,754 downwards.
GGGCGTGGTTAGGCCTAGAAGCAGACAGCTACATCGGTTTTAAAACTTCGGAACACAACGCACGTTTAGCAACCCGTCCTTCGATCGGAAGAAGAGGAAGGAGATAATAAAATTGTCGTCTTCTGGGAATGACGACATATACACGGCGTTTCAGAAGTATAGCAGGATTAATTCCATAAAGTATCCAGATTCAGGCGCAGGTAACGCTAGCGAGCCTAGGCTGATGTCACAAGTCGGGAGGGTGCGCGAGGTCGTGTGCGCGTAGATCAGTGTGTTTCTGCAGTCAGAGCGGTGTAGGTGCCAGTACCGGTGCACTTACGTAGCAGCTGCAATCATGTGACTGCAGTAGGGGGAGCCATAAGGTTTTGTAAGGCTCGCGCTGCAGTTTGTCACGCAAAATGACGGGGACTTTGTAGATGTAATCCAGCTATACTTGCCGCTCTGATAATGCCGGCAGCAAGTACCTCGGAAACGCGGTATATGTCTACTCAACTACACGACGTGACATCCCTCAAGACAACCTTCCGGGCCACCAACGTGACGGCCTCAGTCTTTAGAACAAAAAGACGTTTCGTCAAGTATCAGACCCTTTGTACGATCAGTGTTTTTGAGTAAATGCATGTACATAAACTCTTAATTAACTCAATTTTCTGAAATTTAACATTCGTTTTTTCACTGACACGTACAAATATTAAATTGTCTCAAAACCAAAGTTCACTGTAACCAGGCCAATCATTTCGGGGTTGAAAAATGTGGGCATCTCTCCCACAACGCATGAATTTAAAACAGTGCAAAGAAGGTATAAAAAGTGACATATGCCATTTAAACACTCAAGTTTCGAAATTACAAATTAAGCCTGCTTGAATATGAATATAGAATGAACAGTAAACATGCAGCACTCTCATGGTGTTCATGGGTCGTAATTCATCTGTGGTGGAAGAAAAGTGGAAATGTAAATGGATAGCTGAAGGCCCCCTCAAGTGCTGAATTAATGGCCTTGTTCGGCAGTTCCTACCTCTTGAGAGAGAAAAAAACTTTCTTTAATGAGCCATTCATTCATATTCATTTGAATTATGATTCATTTTCACTTTATACAATTCTAAACTTTCACAAAAAAAACTCAACAGAATTACCATATTGTGGAGAGAATAGAACAGTTCTCCGCCAGTCTCCTGTTCTCTTCCACAATACACAGAACCAATATCGTCCAATTAGGAGATACTAATTTTTATCTTTTAGCCCCATTCGCATTATTGCTGCCAGTAACACTTATTAACTGTCCAAAAATATCTCCTTAACCCTTTAAAGACGAAGCGTATCTGTTTTATATAAGGACTCAGTTCGTACCGCGCTGTAAACACTCTCCACTTCGGTTATAAAAACCAGTCTCTTAATGTTTTATAAGGCAAAAGTTGCTGTTTGTTCTGAGACCCGTACAAAACACATAAACGCAATGTGGGCACCACGTAGAATTTTTTAATGTTAAACCTGGCGGTATCTAAAGTTACCGCTAGGCTTTAAAAGGTTAAAGACGAAGCGTATCTGTTTTATATAAGGACTCAGTGCGTACCGCGCTGTAAACACTCTCCACTTCAGTTATAAAAACCAGTCTCTTAATGTTTTATAAGGCAAAAGTTGCTGTTTGTTCTGAGATCCGTACAAAACACATAAACGCAATGTGAGCACCACGTAGAATTTTTTAATGTTAAACCTGGTCGTACGTAAAGTTACCGCTAGGCTTTAAAAGGTTAATGTCCCGAGTCCGTCCTTCTGTCGGTAGGCCGTGTGTCGTACGGTCTTGTGCGAGTTGCTCTACTAACAGAAAATGTTCACTCCTGACGCTGCCACCAATTGATCTGACCGAAAATGTTCACTCCTGACGCTGCCACCAATTGATCTGACTGAAAATGTTCACTCCTGACGCTGCCACCAATTGATCTGACTGAAAATGTTCACTCCTGACACTTCCATCAACAGATCTACTATGCTCTTTTTCCAACTGCCCGGTTTCCATGGTAACAAATAAGTTACGCGGTGTCATTAACTCCCGTTATTACAGAAAGGGAGTCATTATAACGGCTCACACCGAACAGTCGCGAACATTATTCAAACAGAATAAAGTAGGCCACGCTACAATAGGTCATATTGGGCAGACACACCATTCGCCTACGCAGATTTCAGTGATTTAATATACTCACGTCCTCGTCTTTATGCACTGACGACACACATACGTTTCAGCAACAAGACACGCTGCTTCTAGGTTACGCCTTCTATCAGTGTGCAACTAGGTCTCTCGCTTTCAGGCCGATAATATAAACTGAGAATTTTCAGCAAGGGTGCTGAGCAGAATCTTAGGTTACGAGTGACAGGACGAACAGAAATGCGTAATAAAGAAGTTAGTAACTTTCAGCCTTTACTTCATATGAAATAAGAGAATATGAGAACACATGACGCATAAGTGACATGAGACATGCACTTCAAATTTTGTTCAGTCACAGCATTTGAAAAGAAGAAGTCTACTTGGAAGCTGCTGAACAGAAGGGTAAAAAATATTAAAACGCATCTTGAAGAAAAGGGTAAAACGGATCTTATAGACAGAAGGTGTCAAGTTGTGGAATAATTTTCACTCGTTTAGGATAGGCATTTGTGAACGCGAAAAAAAAAAAACACGGGGTTCTACAAAAGACAGAGAATTTCTTCACCAGTTAAGCGTGAATATTCAAGCAAGATTCTCTGCTATGAAGTCAGTGCAAGCTGCACGTGCAACTGCAGCTACAGGAAACAACACGTCTGTGTGCACAGGCCATATGTCTAACTTATCGGTAATTTGTATCTCCGTTCTTGTGTGTACACATACATATACAGGCCAATGCGGCCCAGAGCCTCCAGTTTTGCGGGTGTCTGAATATTTCTTTGTACATGTCTCGCAGTACTCCTTGAAAAGAGGATCGGACCGCTGTAGTTCTTAAGATACGCAGCGTATCTCTCGGAAACTGTACTACAAGCCTACCCTTTGGAGGAGGGGGGGGGGTGTTGCATTATTCATCTTTTCTGTGTCTCGTATTCAAAACTGACGACTGATGCAGCATTACTGGCAGATCGTAAAGTTCGTCAGTTCGACTCGATATTGGACACATTTCGAAAGCTAACAGTTTACACGTGGACTTACGACACTGTTTCATTCATCATAAAAGTCCAAGAAAAACAAGTGCTAGCTAGTACAATGGCCTCAACGAGGCTCACAGAATAATGAGTGCTACAAATATCAGATTTTAAACCCAAACAGCCACCCACGTCATCATACCTCCTTAACCTGTCATTTTGGCACACAATGGCTACGTAACTGCCTATTTTTCTTAGGAAGCCTACACAGCAAAAGTAAATACATGAGCTGGCGCCGATAACATCTGACTTCCTACTGATCGCCACGAAACTTCACTCCAAAGTACCGTACTCAGTGCTTGTCTTCTGACCACACAGGAGAGAATCGGGTAACCGAGCAAGTATTAGCACTGTGGCAGGCTAATACAGACTGTGTTACATGATTAACCCTTTAAAGACGAAGCATATGGGACTCAGTGCGTACCGCGCTGTAAACACTGTCCGCTTCGGTTATAAAAACCAATCTCTTAATGTTTTATAAGGCAAAAGTTGCCGTTTATTCTGAGATCCGTACAAAACACATAAACGCAATCTGAGCACCACGTAGAATTTTTTAATGTTAAACCTGGTGGTACGTAAAGCTACCGCTAAGCTTTAAAAGGTTAACTATGACAATATTCTGAAATCCACAATCGTTTTATTATAACGATCAGCTTCTTTTTAATATCCTTAGTTTTCCCACCTGTCAGTTTGTCACAGCGAGCATTTTGGTGTACCGGTACACTGTGGCCACGGAAAGATGGATGGTGGGGCTGCAGGTGCCTCAACATTTTCCACTCTGCCTACCGTTACATTCCCATCCAACCTCGTCTGGTCCACGTCAACAAGCCCAAAGCGCTTGTCGCTGGAAACATTTAACACCACAAACGTTCCAATGAACAGAACTGTTCTAATAAAGGAACGTAAGCGTAACAGCCCGTTCTACCGGACGACCTTCTGTGACTTGCATTGGAATATCAGCCTAGTTTACAGGGTATGCCGACCGACATTTCTTGTGGTTTTCCCACGCCTATGCACGAAAATGCATAAACAGTGTATTCAAACAGGCTAAGACATAATTCCGTTTTCCTGTCTATCCATTATTGATCACAATCACGTCCAACGCCATATAACTTCCGCACACGAAACGCTACCTTTATACAACCTGAGAGTCAAGCCTGAGATTTCCTTAACGATTACGGACATACACGAACGCCGTTTGTAACTTCCCAACCCATACACAGTTCACTCTAACTATACTGAGAGTTGAAGCCTCTAGATCAGTGGCCTTCAAACTGTGTTCAGCGGGGTTCCGCAGGCGACCTCCAGGGGTTCCGCAAGCAATTTCCCTCGTAATGCTGACAATCTTGAACACCGATTTTTATTTTGCTCCATATTTTTGTGTATAATCGGCGCTGGGTTTACTTTCAGTTTAAGTCACCAATTACAGAATGATTTTACAAACATGCTTAACCTTTTAAAGCCTAGCGGTAACTTTACGTACCGCCAGGCTTAACTTTAGTCAATTCTCCATGGTGCTGACATTGCGTTTATGTGTTTTGTACTTATCTGAGAATAATATGCAACTTTTACCTGACACGTCACCAAATTACTGGTTTTTTAAACTGAGGTGGAGTGTTTACTGCGCGGTACGCACTAAGTCTTTATATTAGACAGAATGCGTTTCGCCTTTGAAGGGTTAATATTACATTTTTAAACGTTTTTAAACCCAACAATTACGCTTTTAGTTTACTGAATCTCCGCGAAAATTCAGATTTAGTCACACGGACTCGGACACATGTGTCAAGGAGTCCAAGGAGTGTAGGCACCACACAACACTCCCGTTGTCCCACTTACATACACACACGCCTCATGTGTTCTTAACATGCGCGTGGTGTTGTGTTTCAAAATTTGTATGTCAAAGAATTGCGCAGTTTTCATACGCCTTCTCTCTCTCTCCGACTCAGTACTGGCAATAAGGTTAGCCTTCCTACAGCTACACCGCCCGAATGTAAAGACATTACGCAGATGTACACACCCACGTATCAATTCGCTTTTACGATGTATGTCGAGAACAGATCTTACCCAAGTGTAATTACACGCAACGAAGTGATTGGGTTAGTACACTGTGGACGGCAAGACGAATGAGACCAACGACAATATTCCAGTATTTCAAACATAACAGCCACCATAGCCTGCACAAGCGGAGGTTCCTTACTGGACAGTACAATGGAGTAACTTACAGACTCACTCGCGTGCTGGTCTGGTGACCCAGCATCCATTTTAACCCTTTAAAGACGAAGCGTATCTGTTTTATATAAGGACTCAGTGCGTACCGCGCTGTAAACACTCTCCACCTCGGTTATAAAAACCAGTCTTTTAATGTTTTATAAGGCAAAAGTTGCTGTTTGTTCTGAGATCCGCACAAAACACATAAACGCGATGTGGACACCACGTAGAATTTTTTAATGTTAAACCTGGTGGTACGTAAAGTTACCGCTAGGCTTTAAATGGTTAAAGACAAAGCGTATCTATTTTATATAAGGACTCAGTGCGTACCGCGCTGTAAACACTCTCCACTTCGGTTATAAAAACCGGTATCTTAATGTTTTATAAGGCAAAAGTTGCTGTTTGTTCTGAGATCCGTACAAAACACACAAACGCAATGTGGGAACCACGTAGAATTTTTTAATGTTAAACCTGGTGGTACGTAAAGTTACCGCTAGGCTTTAAAAGGTTAATATTGCTGCCGTCGTTGCTGCTGCTGCTGCTGCTGCTGCTGTTATTCTTCGTGCTGTTGTTCTCGTCATTCATCATAATCACTGTTGCTGTTTTGCTCTTACAGTGCTTGCCTCCAATTGGCTTTTGCGCTGCTGTCAAAGACTTCAAGAAATTGAACGAATGAGTTATTTTCTTACCACCACCATTATCATCGTCCGTGATAAATCAAGTAACCTCTACGCCTGGCATGAGACTTAACGACGCTGTGTCAACTATAGCGGTTACACAGCGATGAATGAAACCGGGAACATGTGTGGTGAGCAAACAATGGCTTTTGGCCGACGGCAGTTCCAGCCATTTTGAGGATACCGGTAGCCCTGTCATCGCCGTCGTCGCATCATCATCATTATCATCAGCATCGTCGATGATTTATGTTCTTCCGGTGCTTCGCCGCAACTGGCTTTTTCGCTTTAAGAAATCAAATGAACCGAACCGAGTTCCTTCATCGCCATCACCTTCAGCATCACCACCTACTGCACACAGTATCACATAATCTCCACTTCTGACGTGTGAGTGTTACATCTAGTAAGTCTTGCTCCTTTACCCGCAAGACAATCGGTGCCAGCGTTATGTCCTTATACGCGTTAGCAGACATGACGCCAAAGGCCACACAAGGCATGTGAACGGCTGCTGCACTAGACTTGTAACTTACCTGTTTTATAAAGAACACTTTGTTAGGACGGCCTTGCATTCCACAAAAGGTATTTCACGTAACGCGACACACATATTACTGCAGCCCTTGTGCGTTCTGTTAATGATCACACGTGTTGCATTTTACATATCATACAGTCAGTCAACGCATTTCTGAGAAGGCAACGGCTGGTAGCCTTACGAAACTAATTCACGGGAAACAACACAACGCCTCAATGTTCAAACCCAACACACCACAACCTTGCGACTCCCGGCTTCCACAGAGGTAGGCATAACGATATTCGGCCTTCCTGGGTTGTTAACGCTGCGTACGACGGTGGTTATTCACAGACGTTACGGTACAGTCTATCGGTCCTATCTTCAAGGGTCTTCTTGGACTGCTTTGACCCTCGAACATGGGACTGATAAGTCTATCCCGACACCTCGGTAAACAACTACCCATCATACGCTGTGTAACATCTCGGAAGGCTGAAGACCTCACATTCAAACTCTGTGAAAGGAAAGCATTTGACTCACTGCACTCTAATTCTGTTAACAAATAGCCCCTGTTTTGTAAAAAGGGGCTAACTGCCACTTTGAGCTAAACTGAATTGTGTGCAGCAAATCATTCAACTGATGGTCCTCTGTGATATGTGAAAAGATGACAACGCCATCTTCAAGAAAAACCACGATATGAGGGGGATATCCTACTTCTCTAAAACATTTGTAATATGCAAAACGGCGCCACCTTCTTGCTTCTCCTGTAAAATTGATATTTTGTGGGTTGTCCCCTTTTTACAAAACAGGGGCAAAATGTTGTTCCCTGTTCCACTTAAGCCAGCCTTTGAAGCCAGTTCATTCCAATAATACTGAGAAATTTAGCTCCTCCAACCCAGAAAAAAACTGCGATTCACCGTTAAAAAGAAGCAATTTGTTAAATCGTGCTTCGGGGAATACAGACCCCCCCCCCCAGGGTTACGTCAGTCCTCACGTAAACACGACCTTACGTGCACTGCTGCACAGACCACTTTCTTTAACTTCTACTCTTGCAATAATTTTTCCCGGTGACTTATTTACTGCACCGACAATTATTTTTAAGGTTTTAACACAACTGTCCTCTGCTTAGGATCTCAAGAGGCAGCAATATGACTACAAGCACACACACACACATACGCATATCGCGCGCGCGCGCGCGATATGCATATGTGTGTGTGTGTGTGTGCGCGCGCGCGCGCGCGCGATATGCGTATGTGTGTGTGTTTGGTGGGTCGACATCCGGCATATGTGAAAGTCGAATTACGTATAGGTTTGCCGAACAGAACCATGACTCGAGTCTAGTAACTTCTTAAAACCATTTGTGAGACATAACGAACGCATAAACACAATGTCAGGGCAAAGTGCATACATTTTTAACATCAGACTCAGTGGTACATACAGATACCACTGTGCTCTACCGAGTAAACGAAATTCACGTTTCGGCACGTGCACTACTCCAGTCCCCAAGCAACACTGTACAACAGGGTGGCTGGCCGATACAGTCACATCAATAATCCTCTGCTTGGATGGTGGCATACATACTGTCTACATACATTATTTGTTACACACCAGAATTAAACTTTTATCTGTATTTTAAACTGCGATACGAATTTAAACCCCGTAACTATAATATTTAATATTTCACATGCGCTTTGGTTCACAAACTTTTCTAACATCTCAATGAATTTATTCCTCATAACGCACCTCCCAGAAGATGGCCACATGAGTGGCCGAAACATGTAGCAGGTATTATTACGTTTATAACATATTTTCATAAACTTGTGTGCATTTGGCTTTAGTTACAATATCTGATACAGAAAACATACCGCCTGCACGGCAACCACTCAAATAAGGACTGGGGTGTAGCAGAGTGTGCTTGGTTGAACGCACCGACACCTCATGTATAACAAAAGTAACAATAAAATACAACACAACAGTCGCACGTATTTTACAAACCAATTAAATTTATAAACGAAAGATGTATTCGAATTATACTGTGCGTTATCACCGCGCTGGAACGCACAGACAAGAACAATAGCATTAAATTCCGTAACATCAGGCGAGGACCCATAACACACACGTCACTTCTTATTCAGCCTTCCTTGGTAAGGTTACGAGGGTATGACATCACACAGCACAAGAGCAAACAGCGACCAGATGGACTGATTGTGCCTTCTACCGCAACGGCACTATCATCTGCGTACACATACCCTGCTACATCTAACGCGGGAGAAGTCACGCGTCTCATATCGCAATGCGCGCACATAGTGCCCTTATGCTTAATTAATCACCACGCCCATGAACGCATGCGGCTGGAGGAATAGCTCCACGTATGCCTAATCTGGGCAGGAGTTGGACGTATGTGGCACAACTCATGCTTTCCTTTACTACCAGGAAAAGAGCACCCAATACTCGTTGTCTTAGACACTGGGTGCGCCCCAAAATCGGTATGGACACTGGTGAAGAGTAAAATATCTGCCCCCGACACGTATTTGAAAGAACGGAGCAGTGGAAGAGGGGGGGGGGGGGAAAGAACCAATAAATACGTGTTATACGAAGCGTTACAGGATTTATATAAACAGACAGCAAACGACGTCACCTGTACGATGACGCGTGACATAACAGCTAATTTGGTCTCTATATGTTGTCAGACTAGCTTTCCTCCCCGCCTTCCCTCCTGATCCGCTTTACCGACAATTTAACTGACATTACTTACGTCAGCTACTTTGCAGCTTTCACGTCATTTACCTTCCTACTTTGCCTCCAACAGTTCAATACGCTGCTTGGTGTAGACAATGCCTAAGTTACGTCACGTTGTATTAGAAAAACGCAGCGGTAATTAACCCTTCAAGGGCTAAACGTGATCTGTTACTTAACGACCCAGTTCGTACTTCGCAGTAAACACGCTCCGTTTTGGTTATAGAAACCAGTCAGCTAATGTACACAGAGAAAGTCCCTGTCTGTTTTCAGATCCATACAAAACACACAGCCTACATACACTCCGTAAGCATAATGCAGAATTTTTTAATGTTAACCTTTTAAAGCCTAGCGGTAACTTTACATACGAGCAGGTTTAACATTAAAAAATTCTACGTGGTGCCCACATTGCGTTTATGTGTCTGGATGGATCTCAGAACAAACAGCAACTTTTGTCTTATACTTCTTCAACTGAGTGGTTTTTGTAACCACGATGGAGAGCGTTTACAGCGCGGTACGGGCTGAGTCCTTATATAAAAGTGATACGCTTCGCCTTTAGAGGGTTTTAAACCTTGTGGTACATACAGTAGCCGCTACGCTTTTAACGGTTAATCATAAACCTGCGCAAAATCAAAACTAAACTGTGCAACAAAACCTTTCATTCACACACAAGTATAAGCTGTGTACATTATAAAGGTATTAAATTAAATCGGAATGCCCAGCGCCGTTTTCACAAGAACCACCACCCACCAGACCAAATGGTGTTCCATTCGAAGCCAGCTCACACTTGCATACTGCATTGCAACGTTTTAGGACTGGAAATACAATGTGCCCCGCACAGGGTACGACAAACCTCGGGAACGGTGAATGAGTTGCATTTCATACGTTCTAAAACACGGGTGTAAAGAGCCTACAATGTTCCGAAAACTATTCTTCTGTGGCCTACAACTTCCTCTTTGCACGGAACAGAAGTTTCCATACAATGAAACAGTCTGCATCGTGTCGCGCGTATAGTACAGGACAACATCTGAACTCAGATATAAACTGGATCGCCACTAGCATGAGACACGCAAGATTCATTTTAAGCCCAAGGATAGTAAAGCGTTTCACTCTCAGACCCAGGACGAACGTCAACTGAAAATCGTTCAGAAAAGCTATCCTAGTTCTCCAATATCAATTTCAATATTATCCCCCATCTAGTTCTAGGTCTTAGAAGTAGTTATTTCAACACATCACCTAATCCTACAAAATTTTCCCCGTCATTTAACCATCGCATCAACAGTACCGGTAGGGGATCTTTAGAAAATATGAACCCCTCGCTACTTTTTAGTGTCCCCTATCACTTAGTTTGACCACGTCGAAATCGTCTCCCTCAACACGTCTTTCTGGGACACTCGCAGTATTTTCTGTCCCCACAATAACAGAAAAAGCCACGAACTCTGTGACAACTGTAGTTATTGCACCGGCGACTGTGCACAAGAATGCCTTCCGGGACGTGACGCCGTGTAGCGTGGTTGGAATTTGCCAACGTTTCGAACGAGCTGACTCCCACCATATTCAGGGTTCACAGAAGACAGTATTATTCACTTGTCACCCTCCTTTAACCCTTTAAAGACGAAGCGTATCTGTTTTATATAAGGACTGAGTGCGTACCGCGATGTAAACACTCTCCACTTCGGTTATAAAAACCAATATCTTAATGTTTTATAAGGCAAAAGTTGCTGTTTGTTCTGAGATCCGTACAAAACACATAAACGCAATGTGGGCACCACGTAGAATTTTTTAATGTTAAAACTGGCGGTACGTAAAGTTACCGCTAGGCTTTATACGGTTAGAACAACATATCATACCGTAGCTAACACAAAAAGACTCGTGTGCGCAGATACTACAGGGGTACAAACACATCCCACTTTCCAGTCCTGTCGATCAGGTAGCAGCCAGCCAGCTAGACAGACAACAAACCTTCCCTGACCACGTCTGGACCCACAGCTCATCAGTAATGTCGTTACGCCACGTTTTATTGCTCCATCGCCCGCGTTTCCATGGTAACCGTATTTAATGTACGCTCGTATAGCTCAGTAGTCTACGATAAAATCACTGTTATTACAACTTGTGCAAAAAAGCGCTGCAGCACGGAGGGAAAGCAGTTTGGGTACTTTTGTATCTTGCGTTCAGGGTATACAGTTCAGCACAGGACGGAATGCAGGTCTGATTTCCAGTAGGAACAGGGATTTAGGCCCACATTAGATGATACCAGGGGCTATTACCGCTAAGAGCTAAACCAAACCGAAGAAAAACCCCTATGATTCTCCAAAATCCTCCACAGCAGGGATCTAGAATGTGTGGACTCGTCCTTAGTTTCAGTGAACGGCACGCTTTCATGTGGATCTTTTAGGTTCAGTAAAGATTCAGACTGAAAGATGTTCGTGCATGACAACTCGAAACGCATATCCGAGGGAGTCCTTGTCTTGGGGAAGTGCGGAGAACCGTGACAACTGTCAGAACAGATTGTCACCGGGCTGACACTCGCACCCGGGACCACTTGCATAGGAAACATACGGGTTTCAAAGTTTTGACGTCGTCTAACTTGGTAGACTGGTGCCGAAGTCTTTGGAGGAACATGCCGTATCTGTCTTCAGGGTCCGAAAACTCCTTATAAGACTTTTACGAAGGATCCACGGAACTGCAAGACGTCACATCGCAGAAGACCGCAAACTTCACATTCACCTCAAATCCCACGAGTTTCGACTTAACGCAGCGTTCAGTTTAGAATTCCGCCAACCCATATTCATGGCTGCAGCTGCTTCGAACGCAAAACGTCACATTTATCTGCAACGCTACTAACGACTTCTACTGTTTGTTTACACCACGCCAAGTGCTGACCTACTTGCAACTTAGTGCAATTTATATGCGCAAGAAAGGGGCATAACACGCTCGTTTACAGTGTTGTCTATAGTGCAAGCAGCAGTTCCAGTCCCCGCTTCTTTCACCTGTTCAAACATGTCATAATTCTTCAAGAATAACCAAGTTTCGCCTTCAGGTTGCGTTACTGTTCCATCCGTCTTCCAATCCCAGCTGTCGCCCAACCTGCGGCATTGCTGTCCATTTACAACATTTCTCGCGCGCCTCGATCGACTGCCCACATTGTAGATACTGCACTTTATAACATACAAACCATTCTGCGAATTCATGCAGTACATTACATAACCACTGCCAAAGGGTAGGACGAAGCACAGCAGGATATCTGAAGAACGCGCCCGACTTTAAAAGGGCAGTCAGGTTTCAGTATCGACCACGACCCCGGCATCTGGCTAACGAGACACAATAATATAGTGGTCCGAGATGTGACGCCGTGTAGTTAGACACCAACCAATCAGAGGACCTCCGTTTGTGAGATGTGACGCGTATTACTTCGGTAGATGGGGTTCATCAGACACCAACGGATCAGAGGACCTCCTTTACGCGTGTTAGTTTGGTAGACAGGACCCAGCATATCGAAGAAAATTACTTTCTGAGACGCGATCATGTTTCTCTCCAGTCACTACACACAAATGAGAGGAGGTACAGTTCCACTCATTCTTACGGTCACTGCCTGGAGCTGAGTGATCAGATTCAAACCCAGAACGAGCCCCTAGTACCTACTAGCCAGGTGGCTGGGCAGGCCCCAGGGATGGTCTGGGGACAGTCGGGAACCGAACCCCGATTTGCTGGTCGTCCAATCGGTAGTCTAGTCATACTGACAAACTTATAATTCCTGTACGCTGCAGCTACCGCCAATGAGGCCAATGTTTTCTTCCCACAAGCACTGTCTTTGGCAGACGGACAGGAGAAAACAACAAAACCTCATGGAAACAGGATTCCAGCCCCCGTTCTGCCAACGAATTATCTCTGCTGTTATGAGTTGCTAATTTTTGAACAAGACTCTGCTTCTCTGTATGAAAGCAGCTTTCTGCGTTCAACTTCGTTCGCACAGACTCAACAGAGTGTCTTATGAACACGTCTCAAAGACGTCGCCAATGAATGCGGTCACTTGTTCAAGCAGAGTGGCGCTGACTGAGATCGTAGTTTAACATCTTGCATATAAATATTCAGTTCGTAGCTCACAGACAACACAATGTCACACCATCAGACATAAATCTGTGGATGTTGTACATGGAAATAATGGATGTTAATCGTACAGGCCTAACGCTTTTGCATTCAGGTGGTCACCGGAACGCATAACCCGTATGAGAGCCCCCCTCATGAAAGCAGTCTATTACGTACAAGCGTTTCATTTCTGTCGTTGACTTTCATCAAGGTTGACAGTGACAGCAACCAGGTGCACACACAGCGGCTACACGCCGGAAACTCGAATGGTAAAACTGCAGCACGGCCTAGCTTATATTAAAACGAACATTCAGTATGCCGACGTCTACACTGATAAAACAAACGGGGTTTTCCGGGCGTTGATTACACTGCACAAGCTTCAGGCTACATTCGGTACGTGCAACGTTATGCAGGAGCAGTACGGAGTCAGTTCGCAAAAACACAACAACAACAACAACAACAATAATAATAATGACGACGACGACGACAACAACAACAACAACAACAACAACAACAACAACAACAACAACGGTAACGTAGAACTAGAAACCTATGCACTAGGAAACTAGAATTGCAGACATGATAGGAATTCTCTTTATACACTACCACATTAAATCGTGCTTCGAAGGGTTATATGACACGTACAATCATTAACAATAACAGCAGATTTTGCTGAAATCAAAAAATTAATAAGCCATACATCGTGCAATAAAAACCTAAAACTGATAACCCCAGATCGCATAATTGATAACGCACAGTATTCGCTGTCACCGACTAGGCTACGGGCTGGATGGTCCCGGGGTTTGAATCCCGGTACAGGCAAGAGGGTTTACTTTTCTCCAAAACGTCCAGACTAACTCTGGGGCCCACACAGCCTCCTATTCGATTGGTACTGGGGTTCTTTGTCGGAGGTAAACTGGCCGGGGGCATGATTTTAACCACTCACCTCCATCTAGTGCCGAAGTTAAGAAGGAGCACAACCATGCCTCCATTCTCCCTATACGTCTTCATGGCATGATCAGGGAAATTTTTATTTTATCCCCCCCCCCCCACCAGCCCTGCCTTGTTCACGGACTCTCCCAAACGAGGGTGTCTTGCGCTTACCCAGCCCCTCCAAGCAATGTCCGGGACGGGACCTGACGATAAAGCACGACCACTTCCACGTCAGCTCAACCCTACCGCTCACTACCATCAACTTATTCGACGTGATAGTCTCAGTTACCAACAGCGTCGTTAAACAAAGTTTCAGAGCTGACCAACCGATTTAGGGTATGGCCACACACCTGCCCAAACTAATGAGAATTCCGCAAGGAGGCAGCTCCTACAGCCACCTGGCCAAATACGCCCGGTCGCATAGATTATACTGCCTACACTGATACACACACAGCTGCTCCGGCGAGTATATCTGAGGTCACTGTTACATGCGTGGGATGTCAAGGCTGTTAAAAGCGCGACGGGATGGCCGTGTTTTCGATAGCGGAACACCTGTACAAGTCATCAGAGAAAGTCTTTCGCAACTCGGCCTAAGTCACAAACTCTCGTTCAGTTTATCGTGCGATGCCATTCGGTTAACACTACCTTCTTCCCGCCTGCTATCTTTAGACCTGAAGATTACAATACACAGAACTGCAATTTTGTCTCGCGCTTGGTAGGGACGTGCGACTTCCGACCCCCACAGTACAACAGCACACTAAGGGCGTTCCACAGCAAAGTGCAGAGTACAGTATCTGGACGTGATAAATTTCATGCCGACCTCCCCAATTGGTATGAGGAAATCAATGAGGGTCAGACGGGAGAAGGGTCATGTGACCGTGATGGAGAAAGAGGTGCACAGACACTTATGGTGGGAAAACCTGAAGCAGAGAGAGCTCTTGGAAGACACACACGTACATAACAGGATAATATTAAAAGGTGTGTTAAACAGAAGTAGAGGGTGTGGACTGGATTCATATGGCTTAGGACAGGGGCCAGTGACTGTCCCTTGTGAACATACTAACGAACCATCGGGTTCCATCAACAGCACGGAATTATTTTCAGTAATGAGGACATTTTAGCTTCTCAAGAAGGGCTCCGCCCATACAGTTTTCTGGTCAGCTATATTTATATATACAGTACATCATAATACACTGTTGGTGATGGAAACCTGTTAGTCTGTTAAAACGCATATTTATCTCGTATACAATATTTTAATCCTATTTAACTCTATGTATATCAAAACAGAGGCTGCACCCTTCATACGATAGAGATATGAACAACGCAGCCTACAGCAGATAGTGGAACCGTACAAACAGCGGCCCGCTACGGGCCACTGGCTTTAGGTTTGGCGGCCTGTGCTTCGTGGGGACGGTGCAGCAGCACCGAAACATATCGGAGCTTTATGTGTAACACTTATATGTGAATACTAGAGTGCATTTGGTTGGTGTAATAGATTGACTACGTTGATAAAGATAATGCACGGACTGAACAATTTTAAGACGTTAACATCACTTTTTAAGACTGAGTTTTCGCCCAGCGTGTTCCTCGTGTGCACGAGGTCAACAAATGTGTCAGCAGTGTCTGTTCTTCTTCCGGTGACTGGTCACTGGACTGGCATATTGTTCTACTTTCGACAGTGCCGACAGGAATCGAACCAGAAAACCACACAAGACTCCGCGTAATGGTTGAGATATGATTTTCTCGAGGCGGTCTGTCTTCCAGATTATTGTCCTTAGGGATGTAACGATATGGCAGACGAGTTACCGTGACGATGGAAGCATCATGTTCCCCCGAAACATTGATGCATACACGAGCACGTCCGAAACTAAACTTCGTCATTATACCAGCCTTCCGTCGCTCTTGCTCTTAATCATCCTATTTGGTCAGCGCCTGCCCATTACCAAATTCGGCGTCCAGCACTGCATACTGAACCCCTTTATTCACACGGATGTTGTCTCTTTACATCTCTTCTTACTGCCTGAGAATCGGAATAAGACTGATGCTCTCTGGCAGCGTGGGAGATACGTTTTCTTTGGGCTGTTATGTTGCCAATCCTACAACGTTTCTTCAATACTGGGCGGTCATGCTTCTTGCCACATAAGATCAACACTGTTAAATCAGTTCTAGCTTAAGGCTGTTTGGTTAACACTGTGAGAGTACATCACTGCAGACACGAGCGGACCGCACAGTAAAAAAAGTCCCCAGCGCTACCACATTATCGTCATGATCATAATATTCTTCTTTGTCTTTCACTTGTTCGTCCTCTCATCGTCCTTGTCTTCCTCCCGCTGTCCTTGCGATTCTTTGCCATCCCATCCGCCCTCTTATAATTATTCTCTCTACTACTACTACTACTACTACTACTACTACTACTACTACTACTACTACTACTACTACTACTACTACTAGGCCTAAGGATGACAGCCAGTAACATAGTCATCATTCGAACAGGGCACGTCCTAAACACGAAACAACACGGCCGCCCTCTCGGTATGCAGCAGATACAGATTACACTGTACGAGACATTACACAGATGTGACTTCAGGCGTTCAGTACACAAGAGTTCTTACAAACGGGGTGTTTCATAACCTTAAACCAGTTTCCGTACCCATGCAAGATTAAAGCGCACGCGCGCGCACGCACACACACACACAATCTAAATATATATATATTATACATCATACATACATACATACATACATACATACATACATACATACATACATACATACATACATACATACATACATACATACAATACATTAAAACGCATGAGAGGAAAATGGATGCCACACGTTTTGCAGTGTAGCTGTTTGGATTAGATTCTCGTCACACATTCTTGGAAAAATTACGACAAATATGAATTATCTCTATTCCAGGAAAATCCGCAAAAGTTATGCAATGCGTCATCACTGTATACATAAAAAAAAGGGTCGCGTATAATAGTCTACAATGGAGAGACAAGCCAAAGAACAAGATTGGACTTCGTGCCGCACTTCAAACGTTCAGGCGTATGTGCCAGCGGCGGCTGGCTCCGCTCGTTTGTCCGTTACACGGATAAGTGGTCATTACGATCCGCAATACGAAATTTGCATATTTTACACAGAATATAAATTTCCAATTTATGTACTTTCCAGCGTGGTACCCATGTGCCATGTTGAAATCAACATCTTGAACTCCAAAGGGCAGAGTCCTTCTTCAGCATGTGATAACCACACAGCTGGTCAAGAAATCCCCTATTCATTACGCAACACGACGGTCAATACTGCGTTTACAAGAGCCCGCCGCCCTTCGCTGTACTCAGCCACATGAATCCTGTCCAGAACGTCACCCCCCACTTTCTCAAAGATACTTTTTAATATTAACCTCCCATCTATGCCCTTGTCTTCACGTTGGTCTCTTCCATTTGGGTTTCCGAAACAAAATTTTGTATCCGTCTGTTTTGTATCTAACACTGTCAAGGGCAGGAAGAAAGGAGACAAAAAGAAAAATGACGAAAATAAAACCAACGGAAGATACAGCAAAGCAAAAAGGAAGACAAAGGAAAAGAAAATAATAAAATAATGTGCGAACACTCCAGACTTATTTTCATCCGACAATGAATAAAGTAGTAGTAGTAGTAGTAGTAGTAGTAGTAGTAGCAGTAGTAGTAGTAGTAGTAGTAGTAGTAGAACAGCAGCAGCATACCCTGCCACCTTTCGGAACTATACTACTGGCGACTACGACACAAAGTTCCTTTACTCCCTTTCGCAACTTCAATACCTCCTTCATTTCCAATTTATCTTGTCCTGTTTTATCTCAAACTGAACTGTAAAGAAATAACCGAGACAAGCGAAGAGAAATAGCCCTGGAGTGTGTGGGAACCCAACGTCATGGACAATACTGTCTATGTCTGTGTCTACAAGTTACTTGTGTATTACAAAGCCAAGTTATGTCTTCCATTACGCAATGCAGGGGGAACAACGGCAGCCATTGTAATGTCTTATAAGAACAGTAAAGATCGGGAATACAATGTACCTATGAATAACTCCATGGAGCAGAATGCTCCTTGAGAAAGCGAATGGATTCTCTGACAGACAAAATTCCTTCGACATTTGTGTGTTGAGGCACATGGCATCCTACAAGTTTTATACCTAGGCATCAATGTTTAGGTGAAATCTGCCATGAAGAAGGAGGCAGCGAGTTCCTCCGAAACGACGCTGGTTCCTACGTATAAAATTGCACGGCTTCATATCCCAGAAGACCGTAATTCTGACAGGCCAAGTAATCGCCGTAAAAGCTTCACATTTCACACTAATCCCCCTCCTCCCCCCATAGAACCAAAACGTTCATTATCTTTTTCACAACATCACACCATTGGTTCCTACGCCAAGCCAGACCAATCCAATCCACACGCTCATATTCTATTTCCGTAAGAACCATTATAATGTTATCTTAACTATCCTTAGGGCTTCCAAATGATCTGTACTCTTCACATTTTCCGACTAGAATTTTGTACGCATGTACCCATGTGCCTCGCTATAAATACGACGTCGGTCTACATAACTGAACCGTTAACTCAGATTTATTCCCGTTTGATTGGAAAAAGGGCAATTAAATTTTCCTGCTTAGCCCTTAACCCTTTAAAGCTTAATGGTCACTGTATGTACCACCAGACTTAACATAAAAAAAGTGAATTTTACCCACAGGATGCATTAAGGTATTGTTATTTACCTGAACTACATTCACGTGTCTTCCTGATGGACACGCACTATATTCTACATGAGGTACAAAATTAGTTTTTACATGTTACTTAAATGACTTTCTGTCTTCAAATATAATTACTACATGTTACTTAAATGAATTTCTGGCTTCAAACATAATTACATGTTACTTAAATGGATTTCTGGCTTCAAACATAATTACTACATGTTACTTAAATGGATTTCTGGCTTCAAACATAATTACTACATGCTACTTAAATGAATTTCTGGCTTCAAACATAATTACTACATGTTACTTAAACGAATTTCTGGCTTCAAGCATAATTACTACATGTTACTCAAATGAATTTCTGGCTTCAAACGCAATTACTACATGTTACTTAAATGAATTTCTGGCTTCGAACATAATTACTACATGTTACTTAAATGAATTTCTGGCTTCAAACATAATTACTACATGTTACTTAAATGGATTTCTGGCTTCAAACACAATTACGACGGCCCACTACACCCGCTATACAATTTACATTCTCGTCATAAGGGAGTTCCCTGACATTAAATATGTGGTATGTTTATTTGCTTATAAAATAAAAAGGCCTCGCATTAAATGTACGCCAGCTTCCAACACACACGGTCTGCACGCCAACTAGTCCAACCGCTACAACCCTGCAGAAGGAAGCGTTACAAACCACGAAAAATGCAGCCTCCAGACACGGTTGCACGTTTTGCACTGCCTCACCCCAGCTGTTCCGAGACATTCACTAGTAATCTGTACATAAAAAAGTCATACGCACACTTTTCATAATTAAACAAACGATATGTGATAAACAATGACATAATCCAACATGAGTCTGTGAAATGTTTGCGGTTTGACTCCAACCTCTGTAAAGATGTTAACTTCATACATAATAACGGTCTGACGCCAGCAATAACGATGACGCCATCCTCAACCAAGTTACTGAGGACACGAATACACATACTGCGGAACTGAAATAACACATTTTCCCCTAATTTGTTGGCTTCGTATTTCTTTCCATTCAACTACGTTTGGTTAGTTTGAACTAGTTAAGAGTCTCCTTTCTTTATAAACCCTTTTAACCCATCAAGGACGAAGCGTAAACTGTTTTACTTAAACAGCCAGTTCGTACCGCGCAGTAAACACTTTTTATCTTAGTTATAAAAACCAGGTTATGTTATGTTGGGCAAAAGTCGCTGTTTGTTTCGCGATAAATACAATACACATAAAAACAGTGTAGGCCGAATGTGCAGTTCTTGAACGTTAAATCTGTTGGTGCATCAAGTAACCAGTGGGCTTCCAGAGGCTAAAACGCCGTTCACGGTCAGCCTCTTGTGCATGAAAACTACCTGAACATTATTTCTTTACAAGCTATTTGCTTGATCCGCACGAGGGTCTTCAGCCGCGTTGTGACTATCCCTATTCTAAGACGCAGTAACGAGCGTTTTTTTTTTAATGGAATCACTCTTGTTTACACTCTAGACCCTCGAAGATGAGGGCACCACCTTCGTTCGAAACTTCGGACGCAGCGTCAGTCCCCGGAAGAACGGAACGATCACACCGCTGCGAAAATCTCAAATCTCGCAACGATGATGTTATGTTACGACGACTACAATTTCTGTGACATGGAACAGGGCTACCACACATCATTACAGCGTGGGCTCAAACATGCCGTCTGCTTGTACTAGTGTGCTTAACTACTACGTGTCGCCAAGGAATCCACTGTACCCGATTTCTATAAAATGGACGCAGGTGTGCACCCAGAATTTTTCAATTGGGGGGGGGGGGGCGGCGCCTGACCCTGTGGCTATATATAATTTATGTTTCACTTTAAAAATTATGTTATAAAATCATGTCGTAAGTATCACATAACCCTGTCTGCAACTGTATTTATATACATACCAACATAACTACATGTTCTGTGACTCAATCACAGTGTCTCCTCTTCCTGTTTTTTAAAAATCCTGATGTACCAGTCATCTGCTCATTTCAGTGGCTGATTTAGGCTGAAGGGTAAATCACGCAAAACCTTTGATATTACAACATTACTAAATCAGCGTTTTTTAAATTTTGGTTTTGGGGGGTTTGGGGGAGCTGCAGCCCCCCCCCCCGGGTGCGTCCAATGAATGAACGAATAAAAACAGAACAGAGAGCTGAAACACCGCATCTGCCTTCAGGTGACACTGATCCTCGCTTGTACGCGCACACTTCAACGACCCGGTAGCGTATTGTGTCTGTCTTCAATGTTGTTTCAAGAATCGTGTGGGGCTTGACCAAACACTCAAGGAGACGGAAGCTGTATGTCAAAGCATCCCCAAACACATCGATCAGAACTGGCTGGAGTGGGTGTTGTACTGGGACGATGCAGCTTAGCCGCCAGTCAAGAAATGGCTGCAGTGTTCACTGTGTGGGGCTGTGGCGCTGGCCACACCTTCCGCGTAGCATTCATTTTCCACCACGCCAAGTCTAGCCGTATGTGTGCATACACACAGGGCACTTCTTGCGTTGGGACAGCAGGCGGCAAAGCGGAGGGATGGGGGAGGTGGGGTATTAAATTAAGGAACACAAACAAAGAGGGAACGGAATGAAGAAAGACGATATACCTACCGCCTTCTTCGACTTCTTGGGCTAGTTGCATTTTTAGATTCTTAAGCCCTGTTCCATCAATTCTCATCCATCAAATGTTACTTCCTATTATTTCTGTGACGACCCCTGTTTCTTTTGCCCATGGGTTTATAATGTACCAGGGGTTAAGGCGGCTGGGGGTGAGGCTGACCCTCACCTCCACCTAGCGTCGCGGTTACGAATGACTGGATATGCATTCATGACATGAAGGACAACTTTACGTCTACCACGGGTTTATAATGCCGTGCCAACTTTGCCAATCTATTTCTCTACATTCGCTACACATGTCTTTTTCAGGTTTCCCGATATTCCCGTCTTTTTCAGGTTTCCCGATATGCCCGTCTTTTTCAGGTTTCTCGATATTCCCTATGTTTCTCATGTTTTGAATTAGCATTCTTTCTCTTACATCCGGAGGCCTGTTCCTTTCCCGATCTAATTCTGTGCGTGTCAACAGCCACCTACACAATTTCAGCTGTGCTACTTCCAAACACTCACTGCACCTCTCTACCTCAAAACCTTCATCCTGCTTTTCTGTCCTAGTTCTGTCATCGATGTTACGTTATGTGACAACAATGGGGACTAAGTCAGTGGTGCAGGGTCTTCGCTGAAAGGTTGATACTCGGCAGATCAGCACGGTATTGTTCTTACGGCACCTGAAGGTTCGCCACAAACATCCAGACGCTGTGCAGTGCAGACAACACACAACATAGTACACGGATGACTGCATTTACACCCCCTAACACAAAATGGATACTCGCCGCAACTCAAGCCAACCTCGAACCTGGGCATAACCGCTTTCCTCCACATCCTTCCCAATTCCGTCTACATCACAAGCTTAACGTTCGACGCCTTCGCTACTGACGTCACTAAATACACCACATAAAAATTGAATTAACCCTTTAAAGACGAAGCGTACCTGTTTTATATAAGGACTCAGTGCGTACCGCGCTGTAAACACTCTCCACTTCGGTTATAAAAACCAATCTCTTAATGTTCTATAAGGCAAAAGTTGCTGTTTGTTCTGAGATCCGTACAAAACACATAAACGCAATGTGGGCACCATGTAGAATTTTTTAATGTTAAACCTGGTGGTATGTAAAGTTACCACTAGGCTTTAAAAGGTTAACAAATACGTGTACAACCCGTTCCCGGTGGCCGTGCGGTCTAAGGCGTAGTTGCTGGGATCGCAGATTCGATTCCAGCTGAAGGCATGGCGGTTCGTCTCTTGTGTTTGTTATATATTGTGCAGATAGCAGCCTTTACGACGAGCTGATCACTTGTCCAGAGGAGCCCAACGGGGTGTGTGTGATCTAAAACCCTCAACAATGAGGGGGCCTAGGACCAATCTGGGCTGTTGCGCCACAGAAAAAGAAATACGTAAATAAACAGCACAACGACTAAGTGTGCACAATCCACATCACACTCTTCAATGAGCATAACTAGTACCACCTAACGGGGCTGACGGATCGGTTCTGTGGCTGGCTTCACGATGTCTGCAGTGTAATCACCGGTCTGTGCAGTGTTCAGTCTCTGGCAGTCTAATATCAAGCCAAGCACTTCAGTATGTTTGTTGACGTGGCCTTGGAGTAAAGACGCAGTCCTACACTTACATAAACATAAAGCTGTCTTGGTTTTTTTACCCTCTCCTCCTCCTCTCACGTTATGACTCACAACGCCATAAAGGAAACATAAAAAGAAAAAGTATCCAGTACCCCCCCCCCCGGGCAAGATCCGTTTGTGGGGCAACGACGGGGCAAACAAAATTTATTTTCAAGGCCAATACATATCACGGATATTCTTGGATCAACTTCTACTCCATGACACTGGGGTCACTCTGGATAAGCTGACAGTCGATAAACTGTTCGAGGAATTCCCTGTCTTTTATAAGACTTGATACTTCATTACCGTGTTGACATGAACACGCCTAGAAACCTCACTGAGCCAGCCGAATCCAGTCCACATCTTATAGCGTGCTCCTGCAATCTACGCCTAGCTATAACATGCAGCCTCAAATTTCCCCGCCATAAACTCTGTAAGCGTTTTGCCGTCTGTTCCAAATGTGCTACACACGCCTAGCCTTTATAACAGCTATAAAAAAAAAGGCAGCAGTAGTCAACGGCCGGTATCGACTTACATCGCAGCCGATGTAACACTGTCGGTAAAATCACTACGCCACGGGCTGGACGGCCAAGCAAACGCCAGTCGATTGCCAGCTGAACGAAGAGATTTGTATCTTCTCCAAAAGGTCCAGACGAGCTCTGGGATCCATCCACCCCTCCGATGTGCAGTGGAGCTTCCTTCCCCGCGAGTTAAAGCGGCAGGGCCGTGCAACTGATTACTCACCCCACCTACTGCAGTGGTTCAGCATGAGTGGAACTATACCTCCATTCCACCCTATGCCTTCAAGGCGTGCACATCGACAACTTCGCTGTACCTTTCACCACTGCAATGTAACATACAGTATTCTGAAATAATTACCCCGTGTTCCAGCCAGGGTTGTGGAGTCGGGGTCGTGGAGTCGGAAGGAATTTTAGGTGGAGTCGGAGTCCGTAAAAATGTACCGAATCCGACTCCGCCCTCATTCTAAATTCTTAACTCCAACTCCAGAGCCCTGATAGCTACAATAACCATTAGACATATACCTAAATATAGGTTAGAAGTCTAAAAAGTAGCCTAATGATTCACGTGGTGGTGACGAAATGTCTTATAGGTTTACCGTTATTAATACATATTGAGCTTCTGTGAAGGAGTCAGAGTTTTAAAAATCCAGCAGTCGGAGTCGAAGTCGGAGGTTTTGTGTACTGGGTCCACAGCCCTGGTTTCAGCGCTATACTGTCCTTATTTGAACACCACGACAAGCAGAAGTCGTAGGATCGGTAATCTTTGGGGGTGAGAAGCAAGCATTACAAAGTTCATACGTGACCCCACGTGGCCAATGTTCCCGGAAAACTTCCGAAATGTTGCTCAGAACCTCCACTGCTGGAAACACGCTCGAACGATGTTGTCACTAAGGTCTATTAGAGTGTGCAAATCGGAATACGTGGTCAGCTTTACCGATTCATTACGAGCGCCTTACGAAATACATACAGGCTGCACCGCGTATCAGACACAAAAAGACAATGCTGAACTCATTCACAAAGTCGCAAGGCGACGTCTTATTATCAAACGACTGACAAACCCTCGAAACTCACCCTTCTACTGCAAGCCCAGCCACAACTCGCTACCCCTCTTCTATATGATTCATTCCAGGACATCTTTTCATATAAAACGAGAAAAAATATACGATAAAAAAGTGCAACGGCGCCATTAAGCTGGCGTCTTTTTTCTCCAAAGTTCTCTTTTTTGTACGCACAAAGAGGGGTGGTGTTTTCTTGAGTTCTCATCCTCCCTTCAGTATCAACTCTGCGCAGTCTTGTTAGTAAAAATTTGTGCATGAGACGAAGAAGAGTTCGTCAGTTTAATGCAAGACTGGAATAAATGAGCCGCACCTAGCGAAATTACGATGCTTAAATCATATAAAAGCAAAACATTAAAATAAAGTTATTTTACTGTACGTAACTGGGTATGTTATACCCTACTTCGTTGCGCATTCTTTCACTGTCTGAGGTATAAAAACTTAACAGACGACGTTTCGGGAGCTGGCTCTACTCCCATCATGTTCTCATGATATGCCCACTTTCCTTTCACTCCTCTGCTTTCACCCAAACAGGAAGCTAGCCCAACCCGTATGGCCGTTGCCGATAATGGGGTCGGAGACCATGCGAGCCGACACCTACAGCGTGTAACTTTCCCCCAGGTATCTCAGAAAATGGACACTGTCCAACTAAATGAAGGCTGTAACATTAATTATGCCTCAGACAATGGACGATACAAAACAACATACGGGTATAATCAACCAATATCAAACGCCTTGAACCTTTTAAAGCCTAGCGGTAACTTTACATACCACCAGGTTTAACATTAAAAAATTCTACGTGGTGCCCACATTGCGTTTATGTGTTTTGTACGGATCTCAGAACAAACAGCAGCTTTTGCCTTATAAAACATTAAGAGACTGGTTTTCATAACCGAAGTGGAGAGTGTTTACAGCGCGGTACGCACTGAGTCCTTATATAAACCAGATACGCTTCGTCTTTAAAGGGTTAAGGAAGTGCGGAATGTATTTTTTTCTTAACATTCGAAGTCAGTATCTCACGAACTATAAGCGCCACATGCCAGAAGGCATATATCTTCCTAGCCTAATTGGTGATCGTTAATTTACTTTGATGATGGAAGCAGCAGGTTCCTCTGAAACCGTATGTGTATATATTTACCGACTAACCATACATCACACGACACACCAATCTTCATAACCCAATTCGTGATATTTTACCTACTCTGATAATTGAAGTAGCAGATGCCTCTGAAACGACTGTAAACAAATGCCAAGTTATGGGCGCCATCTCAGAGGACAGCCACCTGCATAGCGCACTTCATTTTCCGCTACTTCCCACGCTGTATCTGAACACACCTATGCCATTCTTCCTCTGATACAGACGAAGCTGGCAGACAGTGTGGGGGGGGGGGGGGCTCTGCGCGGGTACACCTACAGCATGTGCCGTCATGGCAATTTTGTGCTAACAGTCTACGCAAGAACGGACCGGTCTCACAAATTATCACAAACCACTGCATTACACGTGAACAACTAACGAGCCACCATTTCTGTATACAGCGTTCTTAAGGGCCGACCTACTGGTGGCGAACCTTAAAGCAAGCACATGAAGATGTCACCACTACCAGCACGATATCATCAGCCGCTGCCTGTCTTAGCAACGAGAATAACACGTTACAGCAGTGTCACTTCCCGACATCCTCTTCTCAGAACCTTCCCATCTGCAGCCAACAGACTATGGGGTTTATTGTTTAAGCAGCTCAATTTCACGGAGAGTTTGTCGCAAGACGTAAAGGCGCAGCAGGCTGTTATGAAGGTGTTCGCTATGGACACGCCTGTACTCCAAGACGGGGACTCCCCAATATCGAACGCAGATGGTGTTGGCCAGACAAGACACGTGTGTACGACTGAAGACAATAATCACTCCTCTAAAGGTCTATACAGTTTGTGATTCATTTCACAGATACGTCGGCCATTGTTCATTGTCTGATACAGGACAAGGCGGAAGGTGGATATGCATGCGTCAAGAAGTGACGTTAACAAGCGATCCGAGTAACCCAACACATGAGGTTTCAGAATGCCACTCTTACCTGATGACACCAGCAGAACTATCTTCCGAAATGTTGTGTACACCAAGAACCTACCAATCGCCAATACTACATACATAAGTGACCTTCTTCAGGAAATTCAAGTCAGGCCTACTCCACATTTTATGGAGCCCGAAGGTTAATCAACAGTGTTCACAACAGACCGCCACTGGGTTGAATCCTGAGCCACATCAAACCAACCATGTTTCTTTTAATGTTAACGGAATCCATGCCCTTGTGCTGTGACACATTAACCCTTTAAAGATGAAACGTAATCTGTTTTATATAACGACTCTGTGCGTACCGCGCTGTAAACACTTTCCACCTGGGTTATAAAAAAGAATGAGTTGTTGATGTTTACGGTAAAGGTTGCAGTTTGTTCCGAGATATGTACAAAACACATAAACGCAATATGAGCACCATGGAGAATTACAGAATGTTGAACCTGGTGGTACGTAAAGTTACCGCTAGGCTTTAAACGGTTAATAATGTCATACATATTACCTCCAAACATAACAGACTTTTAATAATATCATCAATAAAAGCCACAAGTTACGGTCCCTAAGGACCACCATCCGGCACCCAAATACATTGTGTTTTAAATAATGTATTTTGGCGCATGATGACAGTAATATATGCCAATATTAACATATTTCCGTTAAGGTTAAACTCAGTGTTATCCTACAATCTACGCCTACGTACTTCTAGGTGGTCTCTTTTCCTTCACACTGCGAGAAACACACCCCTGCCCAGCACAGACGTGTAGTTCTGCATTTGCCTGACGATATTAAAAAGAACACGGCGTCAACGCAAAAAGAAAACAGTTCGTGTCTGTTCTTTAAAAGGTACGTAGTGTCAATGGCGTCGTCTCTAATTATTTGCACAACGAATGCACTCTTGACTTCTCACACTGGAAACTTTGTAGCCGGTATGCCTTCTACAGCCGCACAGTATGATGCGAATGATTACAAATTATAACATCTGAAGGGCGAGTAGTTCTGCCAGTACATTGACTTAGCTACGGATTCGACTGCAAAATCAGGGTTCAGTTCCCGGCGAGTACAGCGATTCGTCGCTTCTCCACGCGTACCGACGGCCCTTTCCGTGGGGGTTAAGCGACCGGGACTTTAAATTCAACGATCAACCTCCCATTTGTGCCCAGAGGTGACAGAGAATGGAGCTGCGCCTTCATTCCACGCAATAATGGCGTAAAGCCTGGGCATACAAACAAATTTACTTGATGTTATCTGAAGGGCTCTGAGACATATTTCACAAAATCCGGTCTTAAACTTAAGGGCAGAAATATTTTTGAGGCATTCTGAAGAGTATGAAAGGTTGTACTGAAACTGCTTTAGAAACTTTGGTTCGAAACTTGAACATTCTCGAAAGGCTGAATGGTTATAAAGTCCTGTCAGCAGCAGCACGTGTGGTTTCGCGCCCAGTTCGTATAACCACATGTTTTAACGGCATAATCTTCGCCTCAAAACCTCTTCAATATAGTAGCAAAACACGTATAATGACGCGAAGTAACTTGACCGTGTCCACAGGACTGAAACACTTGCGTTGTCCAATTCACACCCTCCTTCCTCCCCAAAGAGCGGATTAAAACGGGCGCCTGGCGTCCGGAATAAGAGACGGCATTGTTGCCTTGTGGGTGTCGAATACTACATAAAAGACTGCCTAAGGGTGGCTCTGACCGACGCCCGACAGGGAGACGCCGCAAGGAAGGGATGAAGCACAGTTACCATCGTAGGCAAGGGGAGACGGTTTCGGTAATCCATTGCTGGCAGTGACAGCTAGCGTTCGAGGGATGCAAGAAGAAATCACACAACCCCCCCCCCCCCCAGTCCCTGATGGCTACGGTCCTCAGAAAATACGAACAGGGTACAAAGGAGCTATGCAAATTAATGACGGACAATGGTGCGTTTGAATGAGGGTGAAATTATATGAGGGATACTGCAGACATTGGCATTGTTTGACGTGAATACAAGATCTCTTACGTTTAAGAGAACTGCCTGCATTAGAAAATGCTTCTTCCGTCGGCTTACACCATTGATGAGGGATGCTACTTTAAATGAGTGTCTCTGGTAATTGACGTGTTAATGAAGGCCACATTATATTGCTGTATGGACTATGGGTCCTTCTAACAAAAGAATATCTCGCGCTTTCCATGGAAACTCACCGACGTGGTCTCTATAAAAGCAATACAGGTTTCTATTGGAAAGGTATATTATTGCTGACAATTTTCCTGGCAGTAAACGGACCAAGATATAAAGCTAACCATTCACCACCATCTACTGCCGAAGGTCAAGAATGTGTGGAGCCATACCTCCAATCCCCATATGTTTTCATGGCGTGGTGCTTATTTAAGCACAGAGGCGACTCTGCCAATGTTAACGAAACAAAACACCGTGCTGTGTACGCACAGTGACGTGCTGCTGAGTACCTGCATCATACTTGGCATCAAATTCATACAAATAAGCCGTGTGTCTGAGCCGGTCGCAACGGCTGCTAATTACAGCTTCCACCCAGGCCCTCTGACAACCGTCTTCCCCATCACTTCCGCTTCCTCTGGACCCTAACCGTTCATCACTCAACTATAACCCACACACTGCCAACACAAGTGAAGTTCAGGCATTCGAAAACATATCACACGGCACAGTCAACTGTACGAGGTCTGCAACCTTACACTCGCAGTACACAGACAATAACGTATAACGCAGGGTGCTAACCAGAGCGCAAAAGCAACACAGCGAAAGCCTAAGTGGTACACACTCCTTCGAAAGCGGTTATAAGTTCAAGAAGAGGACTGAATATTTTGTGTCGTTATAAACAAATGCCGTTATAACCGAGGAAGTTTAGCATTATTGTTAACAGAGAGAAATTAATTCGTACCGCAAACTATCTGACGCTATGAACGAGGTGTCGCATAAACCGATGTCGTTATAACCGGGTTAGACTGTACATTCCGTCAGGTTTGACGTACGTCTTCAATCAGCCACCGGTAAAAATTTACAGTCACAAAACTCATCACACTGCTAACGCCATACCGTACCGGATACTGAAGTGGAGGCGGGCCATCGTGGACGGTGTCAGAAACCTTTCAATTATCTACCCCAAATGTAAGTACAACTATCAGCTTCTCAAAAGATTAATTTCAGTTGCATTCCAAGTAAAACCGTACTCCTAACAAAGCTGTACTTAAATGTCTTCGGTCTTTTAATGACACAATACCGCTTTTCCACGTCTATTTCTTTTCCTCAATGACGCAACAGCCCCAGTGGGCCAGACCCTCCTCATTATCGAGGCTTCACGATCATACTCAGACACACCTCACTCGGTACGACTCCTCTAGACGAGTGGTCAGCCCAACGCAGAGACCTCTACCTCACAAAACACAACAGTTACAATAGAGAGACATCCACTCCCCCCCGGCGGAATTCGAACCCGCAATCCCTGCAACCCAGCGGCCGCAGACCCACGCCTCAGACCGCACGGCCACTGGGATCGGCTTTCCACTTCTACAGTCAAAACATTTTACCAAATAACGCGACATAATTCTAGCAGTAATTATGTTTTCAATTAAATGAGTAGCTAAGGGAATTTAATGGGTTTCATTACGTTATTCATTGGGCTGGACAATTTAAAAATTTCACTTATAGTGGCAGAACAATAGTCTGAACTGAACTGACATTCGCTCGGAGTTCGGTTGCTATAGCAACTGGCAGTGTAACCCTCATCGACGAGAACCCAACCAGCTTTTGTTCCGGGGAGGCAGCGAATGGAAAATCACATTTCTAACAGACTGGACTAATCTCCGCCAGCGGGTGCTCCAACCGAATGACCTGGCAGCCCCCACACATGTACCCAATTAGCTAGATAAGGAAAGGAGAATTCATTGCCTCCCCGGAGAGTACTCACTAATATACGCAACAAAGCACAAGCTACAGTAACCTTAATTATTACTATGTAACTTGAATTGGGCTGCGTCCATCGTCTGATGAAACTACACAATTCTACGAACCCGACGCTTCGGAGACCGCGTCTCTCTCCATCCTCAAATAAAGGAAGGGAGACACAGCCTACTCGGCTGGGCACAACTGATAAAACTGATCTTCAGCAGGTCTTTCTTCATATATGGATGGAGACAGAATCCACCTCCAAAAAAGTTGTGTTCTGAGAATATTGCGTTTTAATAAAAAAATGAACACAGATCAGATGCAGTGCTGTAATTACATCAGTGTCGTTACATTTCAGAACCGCGGTAGCCTCCACGCCAAAACTGTGTGCATCACACGAGACAAACATGCTACGACAAGCAGAACGCGGGTGACATTTTTATACGCTCTTTTGATACCGCACACAAAGTGAATGTGATGAAGAAGGCAAAGTAGGAAGGAAAGAAACAGGAGAGAAGACAAATAAAGGGAGATGTAGTACTGATGGGGGATGAGAAAAAGGATAGGGAGAGGGCGAAGAGAACGTGTAGGAGGGAAAAAAAAAGAGAAAGCGGCGATGGAGGAGAAAAGATATGGAAACGTGGAGAGGAAACAAAAGCGGGGGGGGCGGCCAAATACAGGAGGATAACAAGGAAAGGAGATGTAAGTTACGAACAGTACGTCGTGGAAAAAATTCCAAGTGCCCTCTCAAACGACAGGACAACAGCAAAATATTTAAGATTTGAAGCCGATCACGGACTGACAAGAAACGTTGTACACAGACGTTATTACGCGATAACAGCATGGGGACATGAGATGGAGATTACAACTGTGCACGAAGGAACAGAAAAAAAAGATGGCTGTCTAGAGCAAGAACGGGCAGTAAGGGGCTCATCCTTACAGCAAACGAGCACAGAAGATGATATCTGGAAGGGAATTTGTTATCCCCCTTCCTTCCTCTTTCCGACGCATTTATTGGCAATACTGCTCAGGGAGCAGTCGTGATCCATCCCCACCGATGACTAAGACGCAAGCCCCGGGGGAAAGAAACTTAATGACGATACTTCCGTTCTACAAAAGTGGCATATGGCGATCACAGAAATGACATCGATCCCACCATGGTTCGGAAGAAATGAAACTGCAGGCCCCCACTGGTGGCCATGTTCATGACTACCATCGTATCGAAAGGGTCGGGTGTCGCGGCGGCGGCGGCGGCGGCGGTGGTGGTAAGTCAACGCCAAATGGGTGCAGAGTGGCATTAGCTTCGGCATCCTTGTGAAGGTATGGCTCCACACATGCTTTACCTCGGCCTTACATGGACGTGCGTAGTCAACTTCATACACCCCAGTGGCTTTACCCAGGAGAAAAAAGGCCCTGGTAAGCATGGAACAGGAGGATGGGTGGGCTCCATAACAGGTCTGGATGCCAGCAGAAGTGAAAAATTCACAGATCCTGCCGGCAATCGCACCTTAGGAAAGAGGCAGCAAGTTTAACAATCAAGGCCACACAACTCAACACTGATCACAACTTGACATAAAAGGTTTGTGCTGTAATCCTTCGCCATAGGCAAACTGCCACAGCAGAATTGAGACGTTTAATTTTTCGTCTGGAAATACTGGCGTCACTCGAGTCCACCACGTCTTGTTCCCATCCCATGTACACTTAATGTTAAACCAGTAAAAACCTAAGTTCACATGTCCGGTACTCTTACAAGAACAACATTACTTTTTCCTAAACCTCTTCCCGAAGAAATGTTTTCTGGTCTGACTCAACTCCGATTTCAAGGGCGCCATAAATCCGACGTGAAGTGGATATGTTCAACGCAGACAGAGGCAGCATGTGACGGCATACTTGTATTTAAACATTAAAGCTCCCCTAGCCGCTTTGTACCCACAAAGATAGCTTGTTTATAATTATAGTGGAAGGGCCCTGTTTTGTTTCATAATCTAGAAGGGTTATATCAGTAAGGGTATACAGTTGATGTAACACTCAGCTGACTCAAGTCTCCGCCCTCGCAACCTTTAAGACCAGTTTTGATAACATCCTCCAATCCATGTGGAGGTCGAATAAGCGACCTTTTCTTGTTGCCTTCATATTTTCCAATTAAAATCTTACATGCATTTCTGAGTTACTTCTTGACCCTTGAAGATGGGACCGATACGTTGTCCCGAAACGTCGGTAAAGGATTACCACTCGCCGCTGCGTTATACCCCAGAAGAACGCAGTTCTGAAATATATCCCCAGTCCCTTCGGAACTAGAACTGTCAGCTTCGCGCCCCGGTCACTTTTTACCGCCGCGAACCTTTTCACCGGTTTACAATGGAGAGGAGGCTGGGTTGGTCTCAGAACAGACACGTATGGATAAACTGAACACCGACTCTCCCACCGCCAGCCCACAGCATAGTCAGTATCCCTACTTCAGTTACCGCACGCACAGAACTAATCACGCAGCGCTGTAAATCAGATGCTTTAGCCTACTGTGTAGGTAGGGCCCATATACGACTAACAAGTGCCCAACCTGCGATTCATATAACCAAGTTGCCACTCCTTAATGTATCATGCACATTAAATACCATATGTTAATGTGAGAGCTACAGGTCACTGTATTAGGTATGTCCGACACGCCTTCACACCTACGGACCAACGAAGAGTTGCTGCTAGTGTCCTTTCGTCTTCCTGCCTCAAGTTCATTACCATCTTAACAAAACCCTGCCACTGGACAACACATTGAGTTAATTAACCCTTCAATGACGCTGGGGCTTAAATTCCAGCTACTGCCCAGTGGGGTTTTAAGTTTATAGCAGTGATTCCCAACCTGTCTTCCATGGAGGGACCCGTGCCTACGAAAACGTTTACAGGCCACAAAACAAAGAAGCAACTTGCGGGGTGCAGTGATTACTCCCGTGTCGCCAACTGCCGAAAAGAAAATCCCGCGATATTTAGAGGGATATTTAGCACTTTTCGCGGTATTTCAAGATGTGTATTTATTTATTTATTTATTCCACGATTTCTCGCGGAACCCCTACAGATGTTCTACGGAACTGGAGGGTTCCGCATAACCCCGGTTGGAAAAACATCCTTTTACAGTACCCACATAAGCATTCATGACTGTACGGTGCACCGAGGCTGGCACATGTAAGGCACTAAAGGTCCGTACTCTGCATCGAGGCCGACATTGAATGGTTAAATCCAATTCACTACTAAACGTTTTTTAAGAAATTTCTGAGTAGCGTTGTTTTTGGAGGCGTGAACTCGACCGCAGAGAGTTCACGCCTCCAGTACACAGTACACAGTCAACAGCACATTCTCACTCAACTATAAAGTGCAACCTTAGTGTAACGATAACAAACAGTTCTCCCTGAAGATGAGCCAGCAGGGTCGAAACATGTAGGAGTGTGTTACGATTTATGATAAAACTTTCTTCGTGCATTTGTTGGTGATTAGTGTTCTTGTATAATATGGTGCACGGACATGGAACGCATTAAAAATTACAGTTATTTCAAAGACAACCTGCACTGTCGATTCTTCACGCATTTCATTTACAGCCATTACGCAGTTTCAGACACACAAACATGCAGACAGACACACTACCTCCAAATTATGCATAACTTTATGCATTTCATGCAAACGACAGAAAATAACCTTCACTGCTGAAGGTCAGTCACATGGAAAAACACCTTCAGACTGCCCTCATCAACCCCTTCCATTACTAATGAAATATCTCGTTAAGAAACGCCACACATATGTGTTCGGAAACATTTCTGTAGTTTGCAGGTCTGCTGTGAATGAGAAATAAACTCTCTACCCATACTTAACAACTGAAACGATTCGTGACTTTTAAACAATAATGTCCTTGTCCTTAACTAATCAAGCACGGCGTCATAAAGGCGTATGGAGAAGTCTAGGTACAGCTCCTTCTTTCTTAACCTTCAACATGAGGTCAAGGAAGGTAGTCAAGTTCACGCCACCCGTCATTCTTGTCAGATTTCAAGGACACTTGAATTTTCTCGGCAGATTTTTTAAAAATACTCAAATACATAATTTCGTTACGTTTTCTATACCAAGCACGTAGTCACTAGAATAGCAAAACAACAAACCAACACGTTCACACGAACTTTTACTGCCTGCAGAAGAAGTTCACTTTTATACGCAACATGTTTCGGTACAGTGCGGTACCATCATCAGGGGGTGACGGCGAAGATATAAAACACCAACAACAAACATCCGGAGATCCCGCCGTGTCTGGTTCAAGTAGTTTCACTTGTGGCACAAACACTCGTGTAAACACCACCTCTAAATGTCAACGAAATTACTAATTTTGTTGGTGTTTTATAGTTCAACCGTCACCCCCTGATGATGGTACCGCAGTGTACCGAAACATGTTGCGTTTATAAGTGAACTTCTACAAGCAATAAAAGTTTTTGTGCACGTGTTGGTTTGTTGTTTTGCTATTCTATACAATGTCGTGAAAATCCGTCCAGTTGTTTCATGCGGACAAACGGACAGACAGACACACAGACAGAGAAACATGAATGACGAAGCTTACACTTGCTTTTCGTAGTTTTGCGAAAAGCGCCTAGTGAAATATATAACGATACAACGATAACTGTACCAGTACTAAATCTACGTAACAGGAAAGTAAGCCTTATATCTGATCTCACTGTCACTTCATTCTGATGATCAGTCATTGCCATTTTGCGTAAAGGAAAAAGACAAATACTCTACCCCCGGTTCAGCAACATTATACGCAAAACCATTCACTGGCTATCTCTCTAGGAGTTTATTTATTTTCTACATCTTTTATATATACGAGAGAAAGTAAGATAAGGTACAAGACAAACAGTAATCAGTCCGAAAGAAACTCCAGTGTGCAAAGCAGGAAGACATTTACTGGTTTTCTCCATCAACACAGTTCAAGGAATGTGTGTGCTTGGCAACAGTTGACAGTCTGCGGCCGGTGGTTCATAACCCAGTGCGTGGTTGAGCGGCCTAATTTGTGGCAGAGTACCATCCCAATAAGGGGTCTCAAAATATTAGCGTACGCGGGGCCGCGCGTCATGTTACGCAAACATGGTGTTCAGCACTTTTTGACTTTAAACACACTATTAAGAGTACTTCGTACTCTCAATAAAAAACTGAAATACAATTAATTACAATGGAATTTAAAAATTTCAGACACTGGTGTATCTTCGCTGACGTACACTGTACGCTGCAACTTTATACGTCCCCGTGCTGCATTTTGTGAACTTGTGCACGCGCCATCAACGGATCTGGACATGTAACTATGCCAGCCGAGCCTGTACTCCCCCCCCCCCGTGGTAATGTCGCTCATAGCTCTGCCAAAGAGAAGATGCCCACACGTAACAGCAAAGGGGCAGGTATGTTGAGCAGGCTGCACCGCTACTCCATCTTCAGTTCTCCTTCATTACACGCACTCACTGCAATAATGAGTTACGGCTCTGCACAGTAACAGGCTACTCATGACTGACATGGATGTGCGGATGTATTTAAAAACTGGCACAGCCTGATTACATTAGTATAATTAGATCATCTACTAATGCCCAATCAGCTTCAGAATCTACGATAGCAGACACCAGCGCTTCGGAAAAAACGTGCTGCCTCCAACTTCGGGGTACAAAAATCTGTCCTTCAGAGTTTCCGACTAAAATGTTCTACGCCTCGCCTCTTCTCATCTCTCGACTGCGTCCTGCATGTCCCACTCAACCATCTTCCTTGGATCTGACGGCCGTAGCAATTTCCTAAACGCAATTCTTCACGGCAGGTTAAGAATATACGACGTAGTGCACACACGCACACACGCGCGCGCGCGTACACAACGGACAGGTTAGTGTAGTAGCAATGCAACTTCCCAGTCAGAATCCTCGCCCAGACACCGGCTATGCTGATGTTATCCAAAGTTCTCCTCAGCCCCAACAAAAGTCTCGGATTTGTAC
The DNA here is from genome assembly GCA_013340265.1 of Coptotermes formosanus. Lineage (NCBI taxonomy): Eukaryota > Metazoa > Arthropoda > Insecta > Blattodea > Rhinotermitidae > Coptotermes > Coptotermes formosanus. Next base: position 958,934 of record BLKM01000679.1, on the reverse strand, counting down.
CCCAGTTAAGATATGCCTACTTCCACATTTTCGCACCCACTACCCACCACCATCCTACCATTAGACGCTATACAAACTGAGTTACCGATTATGTTATGAAATGATAACTAAAAAATCAAACCACTACATACATATATTGGATGGCGCAAACGCCACCTGAAAGTAGAAGCAACATATTAAACTTGAAGACTGAAGTAACTTCTGCGCCACCACGTACACAGGATATTCCAAAACAAGGTAAGCAGTAAATTTCAAGGTCAAGAAAAGTTTAGTATGTGAAGTTGATTTTTATCGCACGAAAGCTTTCACAAGTGTTCACATGTTCAAAAGAAACTGATTTTTTTACAAAATAATATATTTCAGGTATAAACTTAAGTTGGTTTTAATTTTCATGTTCTCCATATACTTACTTTTAGGACCCCACACACACACACATAACGAACCATTTCACTTTACTAACACATCATTTACACATTCGCTCGCTCTCACACAGTTCCAGTAAATTAAGTTCCCCAACAATATGTCAATCTCGCTGTAAGCCATTTATAAGCTACGTTACAGGAGCGTACTTAGGCGCCAGTTCTCCCCGTAAGGGGCGGGGCGGGGGGGGGGGGGGCGCGACAGCAACAACATAGGATTTACGAAGGCGGAGATGAAAGTGGAAAACCAATAAACACATCACCAAAAACAACAGGAAAAAAACGGGTCGCGACAAAATATAATTCAATTAAGACGGCACTACCAGAGGGTTGATTTGCGAGCAAAATCATTTCCCATTACATTAAGATGAACCACGTCTTGACAAGACTGTTTCTGCGTCAGTTCGTAGAAAAGGAATAAATGAAACTGAAATGTGCTTGTAAAACACTGTTTAACATCTTAAAGCCTACTGGTTACTAAATGCAACAACAGGTTTAACATTCAAAAATTGTACAGTGTACCTAGACAGCGTATTTATGTGTTTTGTATTTATCTCAGAACAAACAGCGACTTTTGCCCTATATAACGTAGGCTGATTGGTTTTTATAACCGAGATGAGGAGATGAAGTGTCTACTGGGCGGTATGAACTGGGCCTTCAAATAAAACAGTATAGGCCTAATCTTTAAAGGGACGAAGAAAGATACAACCAAGTATTGTTGTTACTACTCAGCAATTTGAAACTGCTATTCAAGTGATACCATTTATCAAAACAGTTCCAACCTCATCAAACAACACACAAAGAGCACCCATTACAAACAACAATCGCTCAATCCTGTATAAGGAAATACCGCAGTCCATTCTTAGAATCATACGAAACACACGGTGTGGGTAAAATACAGTGTTTCTAAACGTTACAGTAAGTGGCAAATATAGTAACCGCTGTGTTTTACAGACGTAACTACAAATCTACCCCACAGTTCCCAACCAAGTGAGCAAATATGAAACGATAATGAAAAATGCGGTTCAAAACTCTGCTATAGTGGTCTCGTATCTTCAATACAGAACCTTCTCTCAACTAGTGTACGACAGGAATAGGTTCATCTAACGGTCGACAGGGACGTAAGACTGAAACAGGCTCACAGAAAACACACACAACCAGCATAACGATAAGGAAGTGCTTCATACAACGGACCCTAAAGACTGCGTCCTTTCCTATTACATAAACGCATCAAACTATCGAAGCGTAAGTACGTACATACTTCACCCACATTAACAGATAATATGACCACGCTACAGCTAAGGAACCCAGATGGGTTTATCTACCTGACATTGAAGACAGAAACAGAGGCAACTGTCGAAACGTATGTGCGCGTTTCTAGCCAGATAAATAATGTAACTAGGCCACAAGTAAGGAACACCCGGTAACTGCATTAAATGAGTTCAAAGTACGATGTTCGGTAAGGAAAAAGTCTACATAGCGTATAATTTCATACATAGCTTTGTAACATTCCACATACAGCTCTGACATGGCGAGCGATTACCATTTGTTTCAAGCAGTGAAGCAAAATCTAAAGATGTTGGCGAGGTGCAAACAGTTGTGACACGACGGCTGATAAGAGAGGACACTGATATCAACAGGGAATAAAAAGCTGGTCCCGTGATATGACAAATTCCTCGACTGTGTTGGGTGATATGTGGGAAAGTAGTGTGACAGCAGTACAATGAAATCTTGAACTCTTCTTACTGCAGCTCAAATCAAGAACTCCGAACGCTTGCATTGTAAATTTATGTTCTGTCCGACCCTTGTAACTTCTCTTTACCTACCTCTGACCACCGACATACAACCAACTACCGAAATGTCGTGTACTCTTATGCATATATGCAAGTTCACTAGACTACCATATGCTTTCCTTCCAACTGAAAACTGTCACCTGGTGTCACATTTATATATATATACAGACAGTCGCGCCGCTTGGAACCAGATGCCTTTTTCATCCGGGCATTCATATGACGTGAATCAGCGCCCAGGTGGATATTCGGCTCAAAAGAGTCCTCAGCTGGACGGACAACCTCGACGAGTTTCTCATCACAGGACACAAGACGTACACGAGGTATCCGTACGGAAGATTCAAACTTGCTACCGTGGCACTCGAAGCAAGTCCGCCAGAAGAGACCACAATCCACCACGATACAAGGTCACGCCGTTCGCTGACGTACATGGCGTCAGACGGAAGAAAAAGAGGAGACTGATGACGCTGACAACTTCGAACCACGCGAAGTTTACAAAATGTGTCAGAAGTCGCATTTGTTTTTGTATGGGTGTCAAACTCGGTCCGTGGACAAACGGGAGGCACAGGCTGGGGGCCGTCTGATGACGGGATGCGAGGGTAACGGCAGGGACCAGAAAGAGGGTGTAAAAGGTTGACAGAAAATTACTCAGTGACCGTCACAATTTGTAGTCCTTATGAGATATTATTGACGAGACTGATCAAGGAAGGACATGCAGCACACATACATAATTCCGTGTCGAAAAGCCTAATTGAAGCATACCTTGTGGTAGAGACAGGCGTAGATGGGAGGACACCATTAACCCTTTGAAGACGAAGGGTAAACTGTTTTATTTGAAGACCAAGTTCGTACCGCGCAGGAAACACTTTTCATCTCGGTTATGAAAACCAATCCGTTTAAGTTATACATGGCAAAAGTCGCTGTTTGTCCTGAGGTCCACACAAAACACATAAATATAGTGTGGGCTAAATGTACAACTTGTGAATGTTAAACCTGGTGGTACATCAGATAGCCAGTAGGCTTTAAAAGGTTAATATACTTGCTGGACAAACAAAGGATGGGCAATATTAACGTGGTTCACTGCAGTCTCTAAAATTCTGTTGATAAACTGCCCAGACATAACTTACCTTTACGCGTTATTACCTGCAATTTCCCTATAATAAGAAATACCAGAATCAACGGCTACATTCACTTCCGTATACTACTTCAGAGGTTGTAACTGATCAGCTTCTCAGGTTAGGGCGATGTGTATTTAAAGGCAGAGCTTCAAAGACTTGCATCATACGCAATACTGAAGAACGTCGGGTTTCAAAGGCAAACTCTATATGCCAGTATCAAAAGAGAAATCCACTCGGCTGAAATCCAAAGTAGGTTCCCCATCCAAGAGATAAGCGAAAAGCACAGAGCATGATTAACTTGTCGAACGTGCCTTTGGATTAGCCGGAAATGTGTCAACAGCAGCCGAGAAATGAAACGGCGCTACACTGTATCTCAGCTGTTTAAAAGCTTCGAAGTTAGTCTAAATAATATTTAAAAAGCTAAATTCCTGCCTCACAGAAAACATACCGCACCTACACTAGTAGGCATTAATATCTGCAGTACCGAGTGGTAGGTGTACATGTTTTGTATTGTGCCATTATATTAGCAGCAGCAGTAGTAGTAGTAGTAGTAGTAGTAGTAGTAGTAGTAGTAGTAGTAGTGATTGAGCTGGCTCAGGATAGGGACAGGTGGCGGGCTCTTGTGAATGCGGTAATGAACTTCCGGGTTCCATAAAATGCGGGAAATTTCCTGCCTAGATGAGAAACTGTTAGCTTCTCAAGAAGGCCTCTGCTCCATGGAGTTAGTTAGTTAGTTAGTTAGTTAGTTAGTTAGTTAGTTAGTTAGTTAGTTAGTTAGTTAGTTAGTTAGTTAGTTAGCAGCAGCATATGCTTTCGTCCCATTAGGAACACAGGCCATTTGTGAAGCACCTCCATCTGACTGTAGCCCACCAACCTCTTAACCTCGCTCCATGTTTTGCCGCATTTTCCTGCTTCCTCAAAAACGGTCCTTTTCTAGGTTTACTATCACAGTAGCACGCGATGGCCAAAAAGAAACTTTGAAAAGCACTGCATTAGATACTGTACCCGCACCTGCTTATCCTTTTTCAACTAACTGCACACTACGGACAATGGTTAAATCACCATGTCAGTCGCCCATTCTCCCAACCGTACAAGACTTATTTACTAACAAAATACTCCCACCACCCGCATGGAATATTAAGCTTGTCCGCTCCTTAAGACGTGTCTGTTCCACCTCGTGTCCACACAATGGGCTGCTCACACGACTCGCTACTGTGAAGCAGTCTGCAGGCAGGGACGTGTATGATTCATATCCAGCACTACGGCTTTATAACGACGGCATTCAGAAATAAAAAAAATATTATGGGAGTAACACAGTGTGGACTAAGCAACGTATTTTAACCCTTTAAAGACGAAGCGTATCTGTTTGATTAAGGACTCAGTGCGTACCGCGCTGTAAACACTCACCACTTCGGTTATAAAAACCAATCTCTTAATGTTTTATAAGGCAAAAGTTGCTGTTTGTTCTGAGATCCGTACAAAACACATAAACGCAATGTGGGCACCACGTAGAATTTTTTAATGTTAAACCTGGCGGTGCGTAAAGTTACCGCTAGGCTTTAAAAGGTTAATTGCACGGCTGAAAGCTAAGTGGAAATAGCGACTAGGCAACGAAATGAACGACCACGGAGCAAGGCCCATTACTTTTAAGTCCGTCTGCGCGCAAGTATCAGCGCGGCTCCGACTGGAACGATTTCCGTGAAATTTGACACCGCGAACTTCGGCGCGGCTTTTCTGAAAATCTGTCGAGAATCCTAATTTGGTTAAAATCGATCAAAAATATCGGGCACTTCACATGAAGACCTCAGTACGGTTTATTGTTGCCTGCGACATTAAATCGCCACAAAAGCGCTTTAACTGAGTGAAATGGAATCAGGTTCTTAGGATGGCCCAGGAGGTATAAACATTCGGCGAACGCGCCACAACGTTACGTTACAGTACGTTGCCTGTTTTGTTCTCCATAGCGTCCTGACGCTCAGGAGGCTACTTTTCAGGACGCAGAACAGGCGGGGTGTGGATCTGACCACTCACATCCACCTAGCGTCCAGTTTCAAAATGCGTGGAGCTACACTTCCACTCCCCTATATGCTTCCATGCAGCGATGCTTAAATAAGCACAGGACAATTTTACCGTTCCTTAGAAGCTACAACGCTTGCCAAATAGAAATTGCTTCCCTGCAACTGACAATTTAAAGAAACAGGCTTGACAAAATTTCCTCTGTGCCTATGCACCACGAGGAAGGGAGAACTGGTGGAACGGACGTAAAAATCTACTGCAAGACTATGTAACACAAACATTACTGCTGTATACAGGTGTTCGTTGTCTCAGATATACAGTACACAAGACGCTTCGGAAGCTCATTCTGCTTCCGTCATCACGCAGAAGTAAAGTTATATGGGTATTATACTGTAAGGTAAAGGTAAAGGTCACCCTATAACAGGCCCTGAGGGCCCAAGAGGGGGAGTAGAGGTATAACTCTACCCGTTCGTGAGCCTCGGCACGAGGAGGGGATGGGGTGGCTAGCCCCACGCCCCCGGCCGCTTTACCCCCGGGTAAGAGACCCGGTACCCATTGTACAGCAGGCTGGGTGGGCCCCAGGGCCGGTCTGGACTGCTGCGGAAAATCTAGCCCCCACCGGGATACGATCCTCGGACCGTCCAGCCCGTAGCGAGTCGCTATACCGGCTGAGCTATCCCGGCCGACAGGTATTATACTGGGTACACTATACAAAACAAATCTGCATCAACTTCGCATACATCACTGACCACACTTTGCGATGAGCATTCTTTATGAAATCGATTAATTCAATTTCAACTCCATGCAAACTAGACATTACAATGAAGGAAATTATTCTTTACTGCCGTATTAAAAAAGCATTAACAAAAGATCTGCCCGAGTTTGGAATGTAATTACTACATGAACAGAACACTCTTAAACAAATCACGATCACATCCAATTTGCGTAACAAAATCACCAAAAGTTCCCATTCATTTTCGCATACCCATAATACAGTTCCTATTAATAGGGGCGCAGCTTGGAGCGGGGCGACAATGGTGCGGCAACCACGACAGGCAGAGTCCAAGACGCAGAGAACATGAATATTTTAAATAAAAAAAATATCCATTTTCTGCGCTCAACAAATTTTAAATTACTCAGCCAAACGAATGCAAATTCAATAAAGACTTATAATTCTTTAAAGTTCAGAATTTCTATTAGGGGTGACCATTGCGATTACTAGGGGCGCGTAATCACAATGGTAAAAAAGAATCTAGCCACGCCACTGCCTATTACCATACAAAGAAAGACAAACAAAAAGCACTGAATAAAGCACGGTGCGCGGTTTCATTTCGTTGGCTGTAATAATTTAAACGGACACTCCACCTTGACATATTTGATGCAGCTGGCCACCCCCCTCCCCCCCCCCGAATCATCAAACATCGGCCCAGCAACCCGTAACGTCACCGACAACTGTGTCCTTCATGTTGCTGCATCAGCGGCCAGCTGTGATTCTGCCACCATCACTTCAGGAAAACAGGAAGTATTACAAAAACCCAACACAATGTAGATCCTAATTTTGGTATCCGTATCAGGAATAACCAGTATCTTCATCCGCTGACAGAGAAAACACCAAACGGCACATAGCCTAGAGCTTTTAGCAAACCCGGCCTTCAAATTCGAGTTGAAGTCATCCCAAATTCGAAGCAGAATAAAAGAAAATATGTATGTAAACTTGTCACACCCTTACATTAGCGTAGGCACTTACTTCAGTACTGTACTGACGGCACATCTGCCATTAACAAGTGTCTGTCCCAGTACATGTTACTAATACGTTGACTGAGTACAATACAGATTATCCGAGAGCACTGTCAACAAAAGTTTGACTCCAAATGATACCAATCTCCCTTTTACGCGAAGTTTTCATTTTAACATCGTGGCAAGCATTGAGGGCTGCATGCAACCTCCGTTGTACAAACTCAGAGACCTTTAATGCCCAGCTCAGCCACTCTAGCACACAGACTTCTATTACTGCGAACCCCAGCTGGGACAGTTCGGTGTACCTCCCACCTCTGCCTATCGCATGGCAGTTCAGCAAAGCTCACGCGGCCTGTTTTTTTAAGTCGTGACACCTCAGCATGGAGGATGGAGAATATGAAATGATGATGATTTGGCGAAATTAATGAGAAGACATAGTTAAATATATAACAGCACAGAGGATAAAATGGTGGGGACATCTTAACATGATGGAAAAAACAAAAAACGGCGAGAAAGATTTCGGAATGGAATCCCACAGGAATGAGATCTAAAGGACGTCTAAAAACAGATGGAAAGATGAAGTGTTAAATGATTTAAAGGAATTAAAAGCGAAGAACTGGACATATCTCGTTAAACACAGAAAAGCCTGGTATGAACTGGTGCAGGAGGCCAAAAACCACAAAGGTTTCTATTGTCAGCAGAAGAGGAAGAACACCTCAGCGTAACACAACGGTTGCGACTGCGTGGATCTATACCGCCACTCTTCTACATATCTTCATTGTGTGGTGTTTAGTTAAGAATAAGGAATACTCTTCTCTTGTCCTTAGAACCAACATCGACACCCTGCAGCAGAGTCCCTCCTCAGAAGCTACAAGTTGTTCAGCTTCAAGAAATTACCGGCGTTACGAATGTTCATTGCCGAGTTCACAACAGCCCATCTCCGGTCCCTAATCTAAGCCACATGAATATAGTTCACACCTTCCCATCTTGTGCCTTTAATACCTATTTTAATATTATCCTCCCATCTCCAATTGGCTCTTCCTAGTAGCCTTAATCATTCACGTTTTCCGTGTAGAATTTCGTGTGCATTTCTCTTCTTGTCCATACGTGCCACACGCCCCAACCATCTCACGCTACTTAATTTTGTCAATCTAATAAAATCTGACAAGGAACACAACCACAGAGTTCCTCAACATGCACGTTTCTCCATTCTCGAGTTACTTCACCTTATGTTCAAATACTCTCCCCAAACGCCCTGTTCACAAATACCCCAACCTTCATTATTCCCTTAATGCCAGCTCAGTCCTGCACCTACACCACGTAACAGGCACAATTACTATTTCCGTTATTTACGACGTTAAGGGGAGCCGGGATAGCTTTGTCGTTAAAGGTACTAGGCTACGGACTACACCAGCCAGGTTTCGATTCTTGGTAGGGCCCAGATATTTTAAGGCGGCCGGAATAGCGACTGGCTACGGGCTGGACGGTCCGGTGTTCGAATCCCGATGCGGGAGAGATTATCTGCGCCCGTCCAGACCCGTCCTGGGGCCCACTGGTCCTACCGTACAAAGGGTGCCTGGTCTCTTTCCCGGGGGTAAAGCGGCCGAGGCATGCCGTTGGCCACACACCCCATACTGTGCTGAGGTTAATGAAAGAGTAGAGCTATACCTTCACTTCCCCTCTAGAACGTCATGGCCTATTTATAGGACGAACTTTACCTCATTTACGAGTTTAGATAACCGACGGGAAGAACAAGATTCTGAAATGAGTGGCAGAAATTTAATACGTTCTTAATTTATTGGAGAATGAAATTTCGAAGTATCGTTCTCAAACGCTGTAAACTTTTACAAATTTTCATTAGCTATTTTTATGTTGTTACCAGACATTTCATTCAGACACACCTTGGCGAAATATACTGCACAATATATAATCAATCAATGTATTAAATATTCAGGTTCCCAATCATAATCTAGAAATTTATATGTACATAGAGGAACACACGTTTTCGATTTTCTTTCTTTCCTTTATTTGCCTCTTTATTTTCCTCCTTCCTTTCTCTTAGCCTCGCTTTTATTTTTGTTTTCCATCGGCCAATAAATGTACCTGCACAGCGTATACCGACGGCATGATTTAATCCTATCCAGCAAGTTTCAGCAAATTTCCCCTTCAGACAACCCGCACGAAGCGCGCTGTGAAACAAAATTACAGCCTACAATTTACGCGGATAAAAGCATTCACGCAAGTACTTTGTTACATTCCATGCTTTAAATTCGTCTCCGCGCTAAAAGTTCTTTGTTTTCCAATAATTTTCAAACCTATCTGGTGAAAGGATATATTTTCCAATACAAGATGGGTTTCTGTTTAATCCGGACTTCGTTTCAAACAGGTTTCACCGTACAAATTATAGCAGTCACCGGATTAAAACTCTATGCACTCACCACTTACCACTGATTAACTCCTTTGACTACCATTTGGACGTCCAGCATGAGACTCGCTCCGTACGATCAATAGAAACTGAGTATCTATCTTCAACAGGGCTTTGTCTAAAAGAGCGAATTACTTCTAGAATTCAGATGCGCTTTCTGGCTGTCACTGCGCGGTCTCTGCACCTCGTGTTGATGTGACCTTCCCAGTTAGACACTGGCGTCCCACACCGTCTTTTCCTTTGAGGTCTTATGACTAAAACTTTGTGCCTGTCGCCCATGTATGTTCGCCTCATATATTAGGCCCATCACAGACCTTTTAAATGCACGTAAAAGTCCAAACTGTTTGCCTAAACATTACACGGCTTTATACTCGTACGATAAATATGTTTGGGCTGATTATGGTAACTTAAAAGGTTACAAAATTGGTGATTTCATACAGCATCCGTCGGGGGTTTAAAAAGTTCGAAGGTTAAACAAAGCTGTGTACTCCTACTTTACACAATATACGTGTAAAAGGTGAAGTTCACCCTATAACATGCCACGAAGACACAGAGGGGCAGCAGAAATATGGCTCTCCTCTTTATTTAACCTCGGTGTTAGATGGGGATGGGTGGTTAAAGCCAGACCCGGGCCACTTCGCCCCCGGTTATGAAACGGTACCCACTGTACAGGAGAAGGGACGGGCCCTAGGGACGGTCTGGATGGGTGTGGAAAATCTCACGCCAACTGGGATTCGATCCCCGGACGGTCCAGCTATCCCGGCCCAGAAAGAATACAGTCTACCTACATGTACGTAAATCCCCCTACCCACAAGTACAGTGGCATCCTGTAATAAACGGGCTGTGTGTCAAAAAGTACAGACCGAATGAATGAATCGCGCCGGGCATAAAACAACCTTGCATACGTTGTTACAGAGGATTTCCGTTCGTCACACCCACAACGAACACTGAAAGCATAAGTGACTTACAGCTTACGTCAGGACCAGTAGGTTCCCATCTGTGAAAGATGTCTTAATGAAATTCAGATGAGCAAGTTCATCCCTTCTCTAGTTATTACACGCGGACAGATACGTCGAAGCAAACAAGCAACGTGTCATCTCGAAGGCCCCAACGTCTCCTACCGATTAACAGAACCTGCAACAAGGTCTGACTTCTTTCCTAACGTTCATCAGAACCTGTACCGTGTTCTTGCTCGTTTCCTGACGATTAGAAGCAGTAACAATCTCTTACCCGTTTCCTAACGTTTATTAGAACCTGACCGTGTTATTCTTTCTTTTGTAACGTTCATTAGAACCTGTAACAAGTTTCTACTTGACAAACAACAAAATTTTGCAGAATCCACGCAGCTCAATTCTGTGACTTGCATTTGAATAGTGTGAAATTAAATTCCAGCTGTAGCCACATGAATCGACACGAACGGCCCACATAACAGGTACCCTGTTAGTTCGGCCACTGTTGCTGGTAACATCGCCGAGGTACATGAAGCGGAGCTCCGCCTGGCATTGTGTCAGATCGGTTAAGTGGACGCAGTACTGTCAATTACATTTCAATGACATATTTTTAAGCGGCTGTGTTCTATATTCCTGGTTACCTCAATCAGGTCCCAATGTTAACACAGTGACTTTCACTTCCCGAATCGGCTTTTGTGATAACACAGTACCGCTAGGAGCCATCATTCCGAAGTTCTCATTTTCCCCTACTTTGTGTTTAAAATTCAGCCTTGTAACCGCCAGTGCTTAATATTGTCAGTACTGCAGTATTAACTTTTACCGCTGCTGCGACAATTTGTAGGACACACAGCGTATTGTTAATCAATGTAACGTGCGTAGTGAAATACGAACTCGTTTATGCAAGGTGTCTGCCGAGTGTTGCATCATCATGGCGCTGAATTCGAGGCATGTCTCATCTGTTGTCACATATAGAGCACTTCTGCGCATGTTCGACGCGTTTTCTGCAGCACAGTGTGTTCAACTGCAATAATGACACAATGTACGTATCACAAAAAAAATTGTCGCCAAAAATTTCGTAAAAATGTACCCTGCCTCATCAGTCCCATATAAAACAACCACACACAGAACTGTAAAATTTCTAACGGCAGGTTCAGAACTGCAAAGAAATGACATATAAAAGTAGTTCCAACTGCAACAGAAGAAACAGACTCGCTAGTAGAACTGTATCCTATGAATTTACCTCAAAGAACGCTGGAAATAAAACCGACATTATGTACTTATTTTCTGACAACTTTCTTCTCGGCCTCTTTTTATCTTTCACATGTAGCCTCCAGGATTTAACACCCTGAATCTGGAAACCAGAGTTCTGACTGGTCGAGCTATCTTCTATCTTCTGCAGGTTGCCAAGCTTCTGTTGCTCTGGAGCCAGCATATGCCCTTTCTCTTTACAAAATGCAACAACCCATAACCTTCACATGCAGGCAGTGCTTTGTTTAACATAAACAGCAAGACCCTTTACACACATTCACTGTCTATCCTTTATTTTCCAGGAGCGAGTAACCTCTTGTGACCTACATCACCATAGGCTGATGAACTGCGAAACACAACTACCAAGAGTCTGGCTTCAGAAATAGAACACCAGGGGCATTAAATCTTCACAACTATATCGTATAAAACAGTCCCCCACTGAAAACCGCATATATCCGTCCACAGAATGCTGTCAAAACGAGTCTGGCAATTGTCACCATGGAGGAAAGCACTAAAATCATGGCTTATTTCATACCGACGGTATGCGTAGGCCTATACACAGGCCACACACAAAAGAAGGTATTCAAATGGATAATTTCTAAATTTGTTTATTTTCTTTTTGAAATTCCGCATACCGGTATGTCATGCACACTGACGTTCATTTATTGCCCATAAAAATCCATTGTTTCGCTTCTGATCACACGACAGCTGCCTCGCTGCATAGTCAAACATTTTACTTTCCTGATATTCCGTTTACACACTCGCAACACCGAGGAAAGTACTGAATACACACACACACACACACACACACACACACACACACACACACACACACACACACACACACACACACACACACACACACACACACAAACACACACATCAATAAACTCTACGTTGCATCACATAAGCTTGCCAGGTTTTTGTACGTTGGATCGTTATGAATAAAACAGGTTCTGATTTGTGGATCTCACAGCGGTGACTGTTATGAACAGCACGATCTTCTTGGATATGACGCCGTGCCATATTAGCAGGCCTACCAACATTTACGAGAAACGTGCTGCCTCCATCTTCGAGGTTGAAGAACCCTTAAAATGGAAGCGTTAGCACGTATCTACCGAAATATGCTCCATGGCATCCCACAGGCCGCTGATCTTACATGACGAAGTTCCACTAACACCTCATACTAACTGTAAGAATTACAGTGTATTTATGCAAACCAAAGTCAAATAAGCCCAACGTTTGTTATAAACATGCGCATACCGAACTTCTTCGAAATCCGTTCTGCAGGTCTGAATATGAAATATGAGGATACCTAACCTTTTAAAGCCTAGCGGTAACTTTACATACCACCAGGTTTAAAATTAAAAAAATTCCACGTAGGGCCCACATTGCGTTTATGTGTTTTGTACGGATCTCAGAACAAGCAGCAACTTTTGCCTTATAAAACATCATGAGATTGGTTTTTATAACCAAAGTGGAGAGTGTTTACAGCGCGGCACGCACTGAGTCCTTATATAAAACAAATATGCTTCGTCTTTAAAGGGTTAATGGAGAGAAGTGACACACCTAACATCCACTCATTTTGCACACTTCACGGCCTGCTCCTTTACGCACAGAAGGGACCATATTGACTCCTTCCACACTACGATCATGCGCTCTCAGCAACAGACAGAGTGTCTGTGTTCTGACCACAATTCATCAACCCGATAAAATATAAACTTGCTGCCATCACCTGCAATATAACAATAATTTATGCCTACGTCCTTTTTCTACAACGGTAGTAAATTACTACAAACATACATTAATAACATATATACTTTGCTTTACAAATTAAATTTCGTATGCTAAGACTGATACCAAAGTCTTGCAGTGTCATCAGTTCCGTGCCCGTGTGGGAGTTTTACACTACAGTTTCCGACCTATTCTCTGTGCTGACCTGTATCACATGCTATTTTAACCCTTTAAAGACGAAGCGTATCTTTTATATAAGGACTCAGTCCGTACCGCGCTGTAAACACTCTACACTTCGATTATAAAAACCAGTCTCTTAATGTTTTATAAGGCAAAAGTTGCTGTTTGTTCTGAGATCCACACAAAACACATAAACGCAATGTGGGCACCACGTAGCATTTTTTAATGTTAAACCTGGTGGTACGTAAAGTTACCGCTAGGCTTTATAAGGTTAAAGATACGTATTACGAAATTCCTGAAGCAGGAACAGAACCTCTCCTGTTCAGACTGTGACAATCTTTCCCAGGCTAATGCCACGCATGCACTCTTCTTCTTCTTCGTCTTACTCCAAGTGTCAGCTAAAAGCATTTTCCGGCTTCATTCCAACATGAGACGGATGTGTCAAAAACATCTGAAAAACCTAAATTGCAGCTTCAGACTCAATTTCGATCCATCCTCCCGGATATGTCTTAAGAGGTTGCTGAAAGGGGGGAGAACTGGAGAGAAATACCAGGGTCAATGAGGCGGGAAACCTGTCGCGGATGAAGAACTGCTCCATGAATTAGGAAGGAAAGGGGAAAACATCGTCTGTGTACGTGTATGTGTTTACGGTTCAACGGCGCTATCAGTAGCTCGCAGGATGGTTGGTGAATAATGAATAGAACAGGATGTGGAAGGAAACAATCGTGCCATACCTTAAGATACTACACCGCCACTTTATTGGAGCCACTGAGGAAAACTAAAAAAAACCTGACAGGAGAGTTGCCCTCCGGGTTTTGACCCAGACCTTCCAATACGAAACAAAGTGCTAAACCACTTGACAGCTACAACTTTGTCACGAAGTTATAGGCCCTACAACACGCGAGGTTCAAAGTCCTCGCCGCGACGAAATTCGGACTGTGACCTTATGTTATTATTACACCGTATAGTCTTATGGTAGTCTCATGCTAATCACAACATGTACGAAAAACGAGCTGCCTCTACCTTCAGGGCGCAAATTATTCTCAAATTGGCGACAGCAGGATCCTTAAAAATATTCGCAACAGCCTAGTGCACTACGCCGCGCCATAACACACGCGGAAGCCGTTCATGACAAAATGGCCTGTGTGTATGTGCAACAAATCTGGCAATTTTCTTCAGACAACTTATGAAGTGTGCAAGAAGTCAGTTACTCCACCGTGGCGTTTAAATTGGTAAAAGAGGTGAGAACACTGTGACAGGGCCAGTCTGCATCAAATCGACTATACCACGGACCGGAAATCCTCCAGCAAGACGTGAACCTGGTACTCTTTAACACTGAGGTTACACTGACGCCAAACAGAGAAGCCCAATGAATGGTTGGGATGACGACGCTCGATACTTCCTTATTCCCCTCCAGCCTTCTCTGCCCTACGTCACAACCTGCAGTTACCAGCACACATAACCCTGTGGACAGAATGGATAGGACAACTGGAGGCGAATATCAGGAACACAGGAACTCTGCTGGAGACAGACGTAAAAGATGGAGAGGGATGTGGAGGTGGTCTATCCAAGCAACTTCTTTCCGTGGTCTCAGTATACGTAAATGTGACATTCGGTGGCACAGAATTCCTTCTGAGGATGGCGACGGAGACAAATTCCTCAATACGGCTGTCCGAAATTCATGACCCACCACCTTATATGCAGTTCATCGTGAATCTCTTTCCTATGATCAACAAAGGGCAAATTTTCAAGGCACTGTACTCATGGGTAAACGATCTCTTTGTGCGGGATTAAATTAATCGTGCAGTCTCCGCAATATACGCAAAGAACTGTGGGTAAAACATTCCCCGTGTACAGCGGATGATCAGCGTTGTGACAGAAGCGGAAATGATGATGATCGATTCGATTTCATGCGTCACGTGCTCTGTATGATGCTGTGGGGTGGAACAGAGATCAATATGGACCGTCTCTCTTTCTGTCTCACTACTTCTCAGGTATTCTGGAGGCACTGTTCACATGTACCCTACCTCAAAGGGACCCTCACTAGCTCAAACATCAATGGACGTTTCAAGGTAATCACCACACTTCAAAGTCCTGAAACCGTAAAGGTACAGGGCCCACGGGAATGACACACGTCTCAGTTAGGTGCAAAATGACAACAAGCATACGACAAAGGACGAGCTCACAGCCAAACTAATTGCGTTGTTTCGGTTCATTCCAATTTCAGATTTCACTGATTATACCCTGTGACCTCTTCCGAGCCGGTGTGTGCGTGCGTGCGTGGTTAATTTAACAACACTGTCAGAAACTCGGGACTACACAGCCTCCAATAGGGAGTAGGGCTGATAAATGGTAAAACAGAAAGGAATCGTTCTTGAGTGAGACACTATACCCGGTTGCAATCTGGGCCGAGACACGAACTAGCCTCAGAATACCGGAGTTTTCTTTTTTGCTTATGGGCCCTGCAGCAGACGCTACGGACGCACCACAGACTTGAGGCTTATTGTGCAACCCTGTGATGAAGAGGATTAGTTATTTTTTTCGTTCTTCAGTGTAATGGAGCACCGGTAGAATCAAACTGACGGGGGAAAACCGAAGTACTAGGGGGAAAAACCCGTCCCAGTGCCACTTTGTCGACCACAAATCCCATACGGTCTGAGCCGGCATCGAACCCGGGACTCCGCGGTGAATATTGGTGGTTTTACTTTGTCCTTCCAGGTAAAGTCCGCGACAGAACCGTCAATTAACCCTTCAAAGGCGAAGCGTATCTGTTTTAGATAAGAACTCAGTGCGTACTGCGCTGTAAACACTCTCCACTTCGGTTATAAAAACCAATCTCTTCATGCTTTATAAGGCAAAAGTTGCTGTTTGTTCTGAGATCCGTACAAAACACATAAACGCAATGTGGGAACCACGTAGAATTTTTTAATGTTAAACCTGGTCGTATGTAAAGTTACCGCTAGGCTTTAAAAGGTTAAGCCAACGCCGCTTCTTTTCACATTCCATCCAATTCATTATTTACTACCAATTCGTCAATTCACGCTATACCTCCTAAGTCAGTGCTTCCCAACCAGGGTTCCGCAGAACACCACTAGGGGTTCCCCGAGAAATCAAGGAATTAATACATAAGAATTTTGAAATACCACAAAAAAATACCACATACCTCTCGTAAAATTTCGAGATTTTTTCGGGCAAGTGGCTATAGACTGCCTCCTTGCTCTCTCGCCACTAATCGTTTACAAAGACAGGGGCTCCTCGGAAAATAAATTACATTATGGGTTCCACCATGGAAAAAAAGGGTTGGGAAACACTGTCCTTAGTTATCGACAGTGGCGTTAAATAAACTACAAACATAAACAAACTCTGTAACAGCAACACGAACGTGTAAACTTACCGAGGCTGACTCACGTGATATCTATCCAATGACGATGTGTAGAACATGTGATAAAAAAGTAATTATACAAGCAGATAAAATACAGCAGTGTGAAAACAGGAGGCGCCGAGAAACTAACGCGATTATTCCCTCCCCAACACGCCAATTAACCCCGCTTTCATTACTTGCTGTGAAGTAACTCAAGCCCTACTCATGCACTTCAGTACAGAACATGCTAAGTGTGACTGTTCAGACATCAATTATGGAGCGTACGCATCACTGCAATGACACGCTAACGTTGATATGTATTCCCACATGCTGTGTGTCCAAGCGATTACCTCACTGTATTGGCGATCATTGTACCGAATGGGCTGTGATGAATTAGTCAGGAATAAGGGAAATGGACCATACCACCTGTACATAACTCCCCAACACTGTGCGTGATTTCAGGCTTCTGCCGCGGTGTAAATGAGATCTTCGATCTTCTTGGATGTTATGTATCGTTGAGCTCAGTAGTCACCGATCAACGCTGCATAACGCCCCAGAAGAGTGTAGATCTACAGAATACTGGATAAAATAATAACAGGTACTCAGCTGCCAAATACAGCCTAAACTTATCATTGGCGTAGCTAGGTTTTTCGGCGTCCTGGGCGAGACATCACAATGGCCGCCCCTAAGAGGAATTATGAACTTAAACAAATCACAATTATTCATTTAATTTCCTTATATCCGGCTCAGCAATTTAAAAATTGTTGAGCGCGGAACAATTTTTTTTATTCATTTTGCCGCTCAATTTCTCGTCCCTTCGACTCTGATGCCCGGTGGAAGTGGGGGAGGAACCACTCTCCTTCCCCCCCCCCCCCCGCGAGGCCCCGGGGGGGGGGGGGACCCCCAGGGGCTCACCACACTCTTCACAACTCGTCCCCCGGGTCGGTCAGCCACACCACCACTCCCCCCCCCCCCCCCTTCTGAAATTTGTTTCAATATCGTTCTCCCACCTACACCTAGATCTCTCGTGTGATTACTTTCCTTTATATATTCCGTCCAAAATTGCGTATACATTTCTGACTTCACCCGTCCGCATTTCATATCCGCCCATTGCACACCCACGTACTTCACAGTAAAAGTATTATATACAGGTTGTAGTACAAGGCTGCCCCCCCCCCTTCCCCCAGCACATAATTTTCTCAATGTTATAAGCCAGAGCCACAACAATACCGGACGCCCGGCAGCCCTAGCCACTAACTTTTGTACAATGGCACCTCATATTTTCAACATAATTTCGTGTTTTTTCCGTTGCGTGAAAAAATGCATATCAGGTTATACGAACCGAGCAGAAAGCACCCAGTAACAGTGGGGCTCACAGGTCAGTCCAGAATTGTGGGTCCTCAGCATGGAACTCGCTTCCTGTCATCCTCCTGGCATTTGAAATTTGGAAATGGCGCCTACATTTTCGGAATATTTTTCGACCCCCGTTCCAAGCACCAAGCAATGAAGGCACACACACTGCCAGACACGGTTTCGAATCCCTTTGCTGTCACGTTTCTTTCTCTAGCAACACGAGTCTCAGGTCGCACCCTCCCCAACAGCCCGACGCTTGTACCATTTGAATGGCTGTGAGTCATGCCTGGAATATTACGACAATGGAAAAGCGACGCTAGTGCTTTCACCGTGTATGACGAAGGAACGGGCAAGTGCTACCTCGCAAAACTACAGGCCCGAGTCACTGCATGCTGTAAGGACTATTTCTGTTTGTTTGTCGGGACGTTTCTCGTTCCCATCTGTCACGTGACAGCATCATACGGCACCTAAACGCACGCTTTAACCTTTTAAAGCCTAGCGGTAACTTTACATACCACCAGGTTTAACATTAAAAAATTCTACGTGGTGCCCACATTGCGTTTATGTGTTTTGTCTGGATCTCAGAACAAACAGCGATTATTTCCGTATACAGCATTAAGTGACTGGTTTTTATAACCGAAGTGGAGAGTGTTTACAGCGCGGTACGCGCTGAGTCCTTATACAAAACAGACGCGCTTCGTCTTTAAAGGGTTAATTCCTATTATCGTATCGACAACTACCGGGACAAAAGCATCTCCACATCACACCACAACACTGCTCATACTACCGGGCTGTACTGATACTGCCCGAAGATGGCCCTTGTTCAGTGTTTGGCACATCTCGTGTGAGTTCAGATGACTGACAGAAAACAAATTCCGACACCAAACAGTAAGGAACAGAACGGCCATTTTCACCTCCAGAAAATGGTACATCTCATCTCACCTCATCTCATCATGCACCATCATATTACACAATTCATTCGATTATGACAGTGGTATATCACATCTGAAATTTCCTTTATGGCCTTTGTTCATCGTCTGGCGTTAACAGAACACAAAACAAAAACAATTTCCGGACCGGCTCTGGGGCCCAACCAGTCTCCTATTCAATGAGTACCGGCGGGGAAAGCAGCCACGGCGTGAAGCTGACTACTCACCTCCACCTAGTGCCGAGTTTACTTAATGAGCGGAACTATACCTCTACTCCTCCTATACCCTGTCATGGCGTGGAGAGTGACAACATATTTATACTTTTTTTTGACGAAGGAAAAAATATGTAGAGCAAACGACGCTCCAACATTTATTATTATTATTATTATTATTATTATTATTCGCAAGCTATGAAGCTCTCTTTCCCGAACTGTAGGCAACGGGGTCCGGGCAGGAACCAGTGGAGAACTCTCGTCAACACTGCAATAAACCTACGGTTTTAATTGAATATGGAAACCCTGTTAACAGCTGAACAACTAGTGGCATCTCAAGACGGATGCTGTTCCGATCAGTTAATTCCACCTATCATATACATAAACAACAGTGGGGAACTTCCAGGCTGGCTGCGTGCCTATTAACTTCCCCCAAAAAGGACTCTACTTCAAGCACTTACTCTTACATTTGTCCCGCACTTTCGTAACAATCACACACAAGAACAAGATATATTCAACACCAATAATGTGTTCGGCAACTCTTGCGTGGCTGTAGTGCTGTTTAGGCCACTCTTCCACAGAGCGGCTGAGTGACCACGTGATTGTGTTGCTCAGACATCTAGTAGGGAGAAGGCCACCGGTAATAACGCTGAATCCATGGGTGGCTGGCCCTGACCCATGCGAAAACCCTCTACTGTATATGAGTTGGGGTCAAGTGTCACACGTATGAAAACAGCCAGTTTCTTCCCTGGCTGTATTTCATTCTACTCAGTCCATATGGTGAGTCATCCATTGTAATGTATATGCCATGTGTCATGGCCAGTCACACAGGGTTTCAGCGTTGTCCTCGTACGACCGTGGATATTCTAAATGTCTCCAGTTGATAGGGAAAAGAGATACCCGTGTTCTGTCAAGTAACGCAATTCTCTGCGGGGTATCGGAGGCACGTAAAGCCTCCATGTTCTGGGAATAAGAGTGTATAAATTTACCGATCCTCTGAAACGTCCCTAAATATTTACCAGTATCATACGCTAAAGCCCCATGGTCACCGCCATGAGAATCCCAAACCTCGCATGCTATGGAAACACCCCACGGAAATGTCCAGCCGGTACCCACTGACGAGAAGGTTGAGTGGCACCGAGAAGCGGTGTCCGTCGACATTGCTGAGAAGACATGAAACTGCCTCTATACCGCGAACCAAACCCTAGCCCCCCCAAGTCGTCAGTCCCTAGCCTAGTCCGTGTGGTATTCACGTACCTATCGCGGCCCTGTTTACATTACTACCACAACACAGTTCAGCCTACCTGGGATGACAAGAAACGAACTCGCCTGGGGTGTCAAAATACCCTGGGTCCAGCCCTGAAAGATTAGAAAACCTCAGCATCATCAGGTCCGACGGCGGTTGACTATAAACATCGGCGTCTTCCGGGATGTGACGCCGTGTAGTTTCATTGAAGTGTACCGAAGTTTTGGGTGTACTTGCTGTCTTCATAAGCAGCAAGTACACCTGAAACGTCGGCACACTTCTACGAAACTACACGGCGTCACATCCCGGAAGACACCAATCATCATACCAGGCTTCATGATGGCTGGACCACGGACTTAAAAATATCACTGGGGACAAAATTACAGCTGGTACTCCCGCATCTGTGGAGTTAGGAAGAACGTTATACGGATAACAAACCAGTTTATGTATTTATGTATGTATCTGTACGTATTTATGTATGTATCTTTATGTATTTATGTATCTGTATGTATGTATGTATGTATGTATGTATGTATGTATGTATGTATGTATTACGTTGTGTTATCCGTTCTAGCCAAAATTATTTTAATTGGCGCGATGACATCTGACGACATGCCATTGTGATGCAAAAGTAAAAATGGAAAGACAGGGCAGTCAATCACAACTATATTGGTAAAATGCTTGGATGATGGCTTTCTATACAGGCCGAAACATGTCGCGTTGTATCAATCTGTATATAGTTGTTACTGACTGCCACCTTCTCTCCATTACTGCCAACTGACGAATTACGATGTGTGTCAGTAACCATCTGAATAAAGCGCACACGTTATTTTTGTTCTTATGTTTTTAACGAGCTATACAGCGGCGATGCGCTTTGGTATTACGTAATCTTCATATTAAGATGCGAGGAGTGCTTGAATGAGTGGTTGATGACGTAACGAGATCCTATAAATAAAATACTACACTGCTGCGGAACTTTTCACATATAACCGAGTTCATTCTAACCTGCCAAACTTCCCGAGCCGCCCGTGTCTTACAGTAATGACCGACAGCCTTTCACTTCAGGCAGTCTTCTGGGATGTGACACCGTGTACATTGCTTATACAGTGAATATGGAGGCAGCACATTCCTACGCAACGTTGGTACCTATCTACCAAAGTACACGGCGCCACCCATCACCACCCTCATGCAATCTCACTCAACATTCTACCTGTACAGCAAGCATTAAAAATACAGAAACATTTGAGCTACAGTTCACTCATCAGCTGATCGAGTTCCTTGTTATGCGACCGGAAGTCTTGTCACTGCAATCCATTTGACGAACTCTAACCCAGTCGACGCCCGTCAACATATCCAAAGCCTATTCCTTTAACATTAGTCAAACATCCACCGAAATGTCAAATGGAAACCAAGAATACTTCTACAATCAGTCGACAAAACTTCATTGGTCAAAAAATTCCTTTCGTTTACAACAGCTACATGTTTCAGGTTTATGGCAAAGCCATCATGAGGCTAAACCACTATAAGCGAGTGTTAAAGAAAATCTCATATCACTTCCTTTCAATAGAATGTGGCAGTCAGTGTGATATGAGTTTTTCATTAACATATGTTTACAGCGGTTTAGCCTAATAACGGCTCTCGTATGAAAGCCGAAACATGTGGCTGTTGTAAACAAAAGGAATTTCTTAGCCAATACAGTTGTGTCGACTGAGTCAAAGTACTCTTGGTTTCACATTGCAAAACACAACGCGATGCCACACACGAACATCGACAGGGAACAGCTGATCAGTTCCCTTCTCTAACTACGGTATCTACTGATGGTCCTTCAGGACGACCCTACAATTCAGGTTCAGTTCAGCGTGCACGTTATGAGTGTAAAAGTTTTGGAATGCCATAAACAAACAAAATAAGTTTTAACCTCCGCCTTCACCTAATGCTGACAACAAGGCGTTACACAGTCGAAGTTTAATGACCGTTCGTCATGAAGTCAATCATAAACAACACTAACAAATTCGCGTACGTGGAGCTATACCTCCACTCCCATTGCATATATATGGCTTCGCGCTTAGATCCTACAGCAACAAGCACATCAGCATGCCCGATGACCCGCAGTGTTCAGTCTCGACACAGCGCCCCGGGCTTGAACCCACACTCATAAATCATGCCAAGTTTCAGCTACGTTCACTTTCTCTTACGTCGCTGGCCGCACGGCGCCTGTCGCGCGTTCTTTCAAAGCCCGCGCGATTCCTTTCCAAAAGAAAGCGTCGAGAATGAAATAAAATGATCGGATCGCTCTAACTTGGGGGGGGGGGGGGGAGGGGGGGGTGTTTGAGGGCAAACTTCATTTGAAGCAACTCAGCCGCATCACTTTCTCTTTCACGTCCGCATAAAAAAACAGCATGCAACATGAAGGTACAACTACAGCAAAACTCTCTTTCGGAAGAAAGGGCGTGTTACCAGTGTCTTTACATGTGTGTCTGCGCAACATATCTGTTCCCTGCACCTCGCAAACCGCTTAGCCGGGTTTCGATTTTGTTTTACGTGTAGTGTAGTGTAGTGTAGTGTAGTGTTCATTCCGTGCATTGTCACAACACTCAGTCCAACAAACTGCACTACACTGTTCCCAGATATTTTGTATTGCAGTATCACGTTGAGCACTGCTACATGTTTCGATCCATTATGGGATCATCATAAGGGAATCACATTAAAGTAACACTTCGCAAAACCGAACTAGCGATCCACGTACACAATAAAAAGGTGTTAATCTGATGTTTTGTAAAATTAATTTCCAGTATACCAGAATCCATTATACAACAAACGCCTACATATTCACTGTCTGAGCTTCTTACAGTTGTTTATTGTGTATATGGATTGCTAGTTCGGTTTTCTGCAGTGTTACTTTAATGTGATTCGCTGATGATGATCCCATAAGGGATCGAAACATGTAGCAGTGCTCAACGTTATACTGTAATATTAAATATCTGGGAACAATACAGTGCATTTTGCTGGACTGAGTGCTGTGAGTTGATTCCGATTTTATTTCGTACAAAACAAACTGCAGGCTGAACGTCACTCTGTAAAGCACAAAGGTTACTATACGTCCCACCTGCTTTAACATTAATAATCACAACATACAAAACACTGCATTCATGCGTTGCGTATATAATTCGCACAACAAAGAACACCAACTTCTCTGAAGAGCATAACCGAGCGGCCCTTATAAGGGACATGTAGTGATACTCAACAAGTACATTCTACGCTTTCTAGGTTTGAGGCGCACTGTTTTACTGCCTGAACGCCAAGGGCGTGTTCCTGTTAAGATGCTTCCGCTTGGAAAATCCTTATACTCAAGACGTAAAACTCTGACACAATTCCACCGGCCATAACAAGAACTTAAATTACGAGCAAACTAATAAAATGGAAGCCGTCAGCTACAGGAAAGAAATACACTGCTCAGTCGATTGAAAATTGTAATCAATTTAAGGCACAAAGAATTCTCAAGAGGCAAGTGCAATGAAATGTGGGGGTCTCTTCGAATGGACGATCAAAGGATAGAGGATTTCGTCAACTCCAGAGGTTGTGTATACAACGAGAATCCCTGGAATGGTTGAGCCCGTTCCCATAGCAACCTTTTAATTCAACTGAATGAAGAAACTGAATAAGCAAAATGTGAGGAAAGACTAATGACCGACCTGGAAAGTTCTACGTTGTTTACAGAATGGAAAATGATATCCCAACGTAAACCTTGTCTTTAGTTTGGTTAATGGTAAAACTGCCTCCGTATATAAGCACAACGCCTCGAAGCGGTAAAGGAGGTATGACTACACAAATTATAGCCTACGGCACTAAATGGTGGTGAAGAGCCAAATTCACGCTGCGGCCACTTTAACCCCGAGGAAGTATTCATCTACCGGCCCATATTCACTTAAGAGACGCCTATATGGATCACAGGCCATTATAACAGCTTATCATCCTATTATCTCCGTTATATGGGTGTCTTGTCTGTCCTAATGAAACGACTCGGCTGACAGAAATTTCGTAAATTTAATGCACGAGATGCACCGTGAATCTGAGCTGTACCAATCCTGCACGGTCATCTAAACCAACACGGATGTCACTTGACACGAAACGCAACATGCTAAACATCGAGTATAAAGTGCCTTTTGCGACACTCTATATATGAAATCAAAACACATTTCAAATAACCCCTTACAAAGGCACATACATCACGAACACATTATTTTGTAAGATTTCACTTCTGAGACATACCTTTTGCTCCACCCTATATATTAATTCAAATAAACGACACAGAAGCACATACTTATGTCACGAACATGATCTTTTGTACGATGAGTCACTTCTAAGATATATTAAAGTCCGAAGTTTAGAAAACGCCTCATCGAGGCTTCGTATATGCAATCATCATACCACTCTAACTGGAAAAAAAAAACACTTGATACTGCTGGAACATTCACGTCAGAAGGCAAGGGTACAAAAAAGTGCTTTGTGCGACGCCTTCCTGCTTGTTTAAGTGGGCACCTCCCAGCCCTCTTCCAGCCTAGGCGTAACATTCTAAACGGAGATTTCAAAGCCAGCCAGTTTAGAAAGACTTGTTAGAGATGCCAGAAGAGAGAAACAAGAAGAAAAGGAGTCAGACGCCAGTAGACTATGTAAGAACCGACCACCTGCCCAACCTGTCAATCCGCATTAAGGGAACAAAACGCTGGCTTAAACCAAGAAATTCCACCCACCTGTGAACCGCGCTCTATGGCAAAGCAGACTGCTGTTCATATCACTCAGAATGGAGTTTGGAGTGTTTCTGCGGTAAACTAACGACTTTAGGCAGCGCGTTATTTCTAGAATCATATTTTCCGGTACTATACATGACAAAATGTACAACGAGAGAGCGAGAGAGAATCTAAATCAAACCAACAAATGCACAAGATTATTGGTAAGTATATTTTCGGGAAACATATGTAGTCTTCTGCATTTGTTGGTTTGATTTAGACTTACCACAAAATGCACGGTACACAAAACATAAAATAGAGACAGAGAGATAAACATATTATGCATCTGTAGATGTGCGACTTTGTACACGATTTGACTTGGAAGATCGATGCGTAGATGCGAGGATAATACTAAAATGGATCTTCAAGAAGTGGGATGGGGAACACGGACTAGATTGGTACAGGATTCCACTTGGAAGACCCATGCGTAGACGGGAGGATAATTTTAAAATGGATCTTCAAGAAGTGGGATGGGGAACACGCACTAGATTGGTACAGGATTCCACTTGGAAGACCCATGCGTAGACGGGAGGATAATTTTAAAATGGATCTTCAAGAAGTGGGGTGAGGAGCATGGACTACATCGATCTCGCTAAGGACAGGGACAGGTGGCGGGCTCTTGTGAATGCAGTATTGAACCTTCGGGTTCCACAAAACGCGGGGAATTTCTGGACCAGCTGAGGACCTGTTAACTTCCCGAGAATGACTTCTCTGTGGAGTTAGTCGGTCGGTCAGTCAGTCAGTCAGTCAGTCCATTCGGTAGGAGGCTAGGTGGGCCCCCGGGCCGAAGAATTCTAAACCACACCACAAGTGAGTTCAGGTTCCCCGGTCGTCCACCCCACAGCCTTGTCACGGCAACGACTGCGGCCTCGTGGAGCATTTTCATTTACTGCTTACCCTAATCAAGTACCAGCACGCCACTCTTAAGTTTATTCCGTCTGCTCATCATTAGATATACTTTCCAGTTACAGCTTACAGCAGCAATGCTAAAACTAAGTAACGAGAAATAAAACATTACCACGTCGCAACTTGACAAACGCAAAATAATTCATTTTACATCAAATGGTTCGGATTTATGGCGCACACAGCGACGACAAGCAGTACAAAAGCTAAGCGTAAATCACTGTACTGAAACATTAAGACATCTCAGACTACGGGTTGCATGTCCGAGGACCAGTGGTTCGATTCCCAGAAGTGACAAAGATTTTTCTCTTCTCTGAAGAGTCCAAATCGCCTCCGCAACCCACCCAGCTTTCTACACAATAAGTACCGGCGACTTTCCCCGCCAGCAAAGCGACCAGGGCGTTAAGTTGACCATTCATCCACTCAACCTCCAGCTGGTGCGGAGGTTGATAACGCCTTCAACGTGACGTACATTGCCTGTTTCGTTATATACAGTCGAACCCGGTTATAACGTCATGAAAGGGACTGAATATTTTGCATCGTTATAAAAGTGTTGTTATAACCGCGTAGTATAGTGTTATGGTTAACAGTGAGGAATTAATTGGTACCACAACACACGTTACGCTATAGACAAGATGTCGTATAAAACGATGTCGTTATAACCGGGTTCGACTATACTTTCTTCACTGCCTTCAGTGAGTACACAGTAATAACAATAAATATGTATGACACTGTGCTTCAGTGTGGCAGGACCCCAAGTCTGTGTGCAACATAACATCCCCCTCGGAACTCGTACAATATACGGGGGTTTCAGATTATAACGCAGAGAACATGAAGGCCTGGGCTATTCTAGGGCTTACGCAACGTCGCACAATCAAAACGTTCCATTTTCGAACATACTCATCATGACGCTTTATTTTCACTTAATACGGCCAGGGTAAAGTTTTGCTGACGCACAGTAAACTCATCACTTAACATTCGTGTTATAAACACGAGCAGCCTTGCCTGTTAGGAAATAAGTCACTTTAGATCTCAACAACCTGTCACACGTTTCCCACGTGATGGACCATAAATACGAAACAATACAGCAAGATTCCCTGCCTACAATCTAAGTTCTCCATTTAAGCAACAGCACAGAGAAGAAGAAAAAAAAACAAAATACAACACATACTCTACAATGAAACGAACGTTCTTTCTTATCACTTTAGTTCTAATTGTTGTGTTTTAGCCGTAAATAACGCTCCATTTTGACGCAGGCACCATGGTTTTCACTCCAGAAATCACATTTAACCTAACACAACAAACTACAAATCACACCGCTAGATAACACTCAGAAGACATAAACGGAATAAAATAAGAAGGCAGACAGTTCGTTATGCTTATCTTACTTATTTCTGATCAATATTTCAATCAGTCTACTACATGGAAAATACAGAATGAGCGAAAAGTCTGCGCACCTTGCAAAACGAGTGCTGCACTCTGCTGTAAGTGGGGAGTACCACACATAAAACACTTTGCGTGGTATACTTGACCTGTCACATGTCTGTCGGAGTCACTTCCAACAATTATTGTTAATCGCATGTGCTGTATATTCACCGTGATTTCTACTCCGACATATATCATACGTGACCTCTGTCTCATGCAAGTTGAGGTCATTTCCAATACTTATTCCAGTCGTAAAAAATGTACATTCACTGTGTGACTTCCACTCCAACTTATATTCTACTTCCGACGGGTGTACAGATACTTTTCGCTCACCTGTATTTAAAACATGCTATACTATGATTTTCTTAACACCCGTCTCTATACATTCAAAACAGGCTCTGTGTGCTTCTAATTTATGCACTATTATTAATGAAATACTTAATAAACTGAGAGGATCATTTAAGTAAACTACCCAAAATCCAGTTTACATTTTACAATAATTAATTAATTTTCCAGAAATATAAGACAAATCGCATATCCACTACCCTCCAAACATAAAATTGGCGTCGGTTCATTTTGTAAATAACTCCTACTACTTATCTACCGAATGGTGGAGACAACAGATTCCTCCAAAACGACAGTACCTATATACACAACTACACGTCGTCACCTCCCGGAATACCATAATCTCAACACAACTAAATTTGACGTGTTGTTTTGTTTAGAATCGGAAATTTATAAAGTAGAATGCCATTCGTAAAACTTGCGCCTCAGCAAGAAATTTGAAAGCTAATATCTCACAATTCACACCCAACTGACATATTTATTTCCATTACCGGCAATTACACTGTATAATATTAACATATTTAGTTTTATCTGCCTACACTCTGATGCATACAGTAACTGCCTCGACAAATTTTGTAAGCGTCACCTCAAAAAAATTATGACCCGACATGGAAATTAAGGAAACGTGGGCGTGAAGATTGAAGTCTTCTGAGATATGTCGGCTGGTAAACAATTACGGACATGCCTTTATCTTCTGGATAAAGAATTCCAAGATGAAAGAAATTCGATCCCTCAAACCCCCCCCCCCCCCCCGGCAACTGTTTACCAGTAACATCCTAGAAGACTTGAACCTTCAGGAACGCCGCTGTGAGAACTTAAAAACTCGCAAAATACAAGCCTATTTCCTTATTTCTCGCCAGCGGCTACAACACACACTATCTGCAAATAAATGTCACACTAAGGCGAAAGACAGCTTGCAGTATTTACCCCGAACTGTAACTAGCTTAAAGCATTACTGAATTTATCAGCACACGACACGCGATAAAATTCCGCACCTCTGATACACATTGCATCACGTGTTTACTGCCCGATATCATACAGGAAATATTTGTAATGAGATCTGCGGCCTTCTATGGTGTTACGCATCGTCGAGTGGTAATGGACTTCTTGCACCTTGAAGATGACACCCATACGTTGTCCGGAAACCTCGACAAAGCATTACCACTGGACACTGCGTAACACCCCAGAAGAGCGTAGATCTCATCGACATCGCGTCGGAAGCTTGAAATCAATCCAGATAACGCTTATGAGAACTGGTCATCGATTTCACATCATCATTTACGACCATCACAAAGTCCCACTTTTTTGCAGACTGATTATACATCCTAAGTTAACCGGCTTAAGGTATCACAGTTTGATGGACCTATTATCTACGTGACGGAATCGAAGCTATAATCCGTGTCTTTGTGATAACAGTCATGCCGGTCCCTATCCTCTAAACACATCTACTGTTCTACAGTACTTAATGCATTTGACACACTGAGGGTTCATGTTTCAATATAACCTTCAAAAAGTATACTTCTATGCAAGCATCAGTCGCAAACCAGATCCTCTCAGTTTAGCGTCACTGTCCACAATGCTAGCATAATAAAATATCACATGAACGCAAAAGCCATTTTTAAAAAATCTAAAATGCATTACCTTAGAGGTAAAAGCAATCCTGCACGTACCTAAATCGAAGCCTTGTAATTACCTGAACAGTTCCACCTGACCGCAGCGGAAAAATAACGTTACATCCATAAAATTGGGCGTCGTAAAAGGAGAGATGGAGTTTATCAACACGGACGTGAAATTATTATCACTTATTTAAAAATAAAGAAACAGTACGAAGCATTCGGATGATTAAAATATGAGCTCAGGACTGTTATTTTCGCAAGTGACCCCTGCAATGAGGCAGACGGGCGGCAACGTCTCGAAGAGGAGCCTGCTCCCTGCCCGCCAACCCTGAAAATGTGAACAGAAGGTTCCCCCGAAACGTTGGTATCCGTTTAACGCAAACGGCCTCACGACCCAACATACCATTATTTGGACACACATTCCGAAAACACACGACGTCACATCCCGGAATACTGCCAACTTCAACCCTCCCCCACCCCCGGTGTTAATTGTCTTCGACCCTAACTATGAACATTTCACAAATTTATACTCAACACAACGGCACTGCACAGATACATACAACATGTGGAAACTTCTGTTGTCGAAGCTTTAATGAAATGACGATAAAATATAAAAAGCTCTCTCGTACATCTTTACAGACCTATACATCCTTGAACATAACAATAAAACACTCTTTTTAATAATACTGCATATGATTTTCAAATTTTAATTTGCACACACTACTTACAGTATAGACTAGACCACATTTACTTTTTTGTTATTTGACTATTGAGCTGAACAGTCCATTTGATTACCGAGCTCAACACTCCCTTTGACTCGACGCATCAAAAGAAACACACCACTTTGTATTAAAATATGACAAATCCACACAAACTGGGGAAAAATTTAATCTCTTTATGCTGTGTACTGTTTTTACCGTTACGTGGTAGACTTACACCTCAGTTACATGACTATCCATATTTGTTTTGCAGTGACAGTGAATTACTATGCTTACAATCAACAACACTTTGACACTGTGCAACATTTTAACAAATTTACACCTTATTTGACTAGTGCAGTTACCGTTATGCCAATACTAACGCTTAATCAGTATCAATACTATTGTGCCAAATGTTAAAATTTAATGACCATTATCAATATTATTGTGCCAAATGTTAAAATTTAATGACCATTATCAATATTATTGTGCCAAATGTTAAAATTTAATGACCATTAAACTCATCACTATTATTATTATTATTATTATTATTTTAACTTAATTGATCTAATTTATTATATCATGATTAATGAACTATATTTACGCAATAACCGTAATGGACGACGGGACACTGTTATCAAAAAAATGGTGACACGTGAATGAATATAGCTTCAGCAATGCAATCGTGATAAGTTTCATAATCTCCAACGTCTAATGCCGTAACAGACGCAAAAAGTAAGCTTCTGCTTATCTTCACCCTATTAACAGATAACAAAAGAATTTCACAAGCGACATCTTTATTCTTATCCGGCATGTCGAAACATACGCGGCATTAACCTCTGCTTATTCACAAACACTGTGAACAGTGACACTACTTTATTCAACACAAGCATTTAGAACTCAATTAACAGAAATATTCTTTCTGTAACTACCTTGCGTATTTGTGTTAACACTCCACACCGACTGGTAATTACACGATTTCTTCACCAACAGTCAGGCCGGTCCCCATTTTGTCGTGAGTTATCGTACAAAAAAACCAGCTGCGAAGAGAATGTCACTCAAAACGCATTACCCACCAAGGATACACAAACCTGCACTATGACACATGACACTTCTGGCAAATACAAAACACACTATAGCTCCACACTGACAGTCACTTTTATGGAATGCCAACACTGATTACATCTCCACTCTCGAACACGTTTCCAGAAACTTCTGACAGATGGCGGCTATTTGTAAGCTTCTTCATCCATGTGACAAGCAAGATGGTAGAATGCGTACGATTAGCAAACGCCGGTGACGCGCTTTTAGGATGCTCACATGCCCCGGTAACGTTTCCCTCGTAAACGGGCCAGAGGGAGTACGGGTGTATGTTATTGATTTTGTGCGAAAACCACGTTTCCAGACGAAAGATGCGACCAGAAACACTCCCTACACACAACTACAACCATTACCTTGCTGGGTCCGGGACCAACTGAACGTTCCACACAGCAGAAGGCCTTGACTCAGTACTACCAACATATGACGCGTGACTTCCACTAACATTCCGCGAGACGATAACGTTTCCTTTGTAGCTACGACTTCTACAACACTCAGACGTAATAAAACTGCACATACATGCGATTTACATGCCTCCAGTGACGCAGGGCCACGCTGCACAGAACACATGATGAACCTGCTCTAACAACATATTCCCACAGTGTTAGTCATGCTGCTTGTCACCCAACCACGCTGACAGCACACGAAACCCTACGTGTACGGCGCCAAATTTGAGTACAGTATTAACCTTTTAAAGCCTAGCGGTAACTTTACATACCACCAGGTTTAACATTAAAAAATTCTACGTGGTGTCCACATTGCGTTTATGTGTTTTGTACGGATCTCAGAACAAACAGCAACTTTTGCCTTATAAAATATTAAGAGATTGGTTTTTATAACCGAAGTGGAGAGTGTTTACCGCGCGGTACGCACTGAGTCCTTATATAAAACAGATACGCCTCGTCTTTAAAGGGTTAATTTGATACTATATCTGTACCATTTTAAAGTTTCATTCGATGTAGACATTGTTCTTATATCTGCCGACATATCTACACGATGTCACTCGTACTATCAATGCCACCTCTCCTAAGGTGCGGGGTATGTAGATGTATTTGAAAATGTCTTAAGCATGTCCTTGAGGAAAGCATTTAGAACGGTTTTTAACCCAGCCTCACGTTTCATGTCCCGGCGCGTTTATGTCCTTCGGTCAAACAATTTTAAGCCCACTGACAAATATAGTTCCCTCTTCATCAGTTCAGTCGAAATACCGAGGAACAGGGGTACGATTCCTGGCAAAAGTAAGAAGCCTTTTTCTTCTCCAAACCGTCCAGACCCTCTCTAGGGCGCTTTCTGCCTCCTATCCAATGGACACGTGGGGTTCGTCCCTGAGGGTTAAGAAGTCGGGGCGTGCACTTGCCCACTCATCTCCGTCTAGTCCGAGGTTAAGAATGCGTGGGGCTATACCTTCATTTCCCGACAGGCATGCATGGCGTGATGGACAGATTTAACTTTTTACCTTTACCCTCAGTCATGATGCCACTGGGGGCCAAAGTCGCTGATTTAAAATTACAACCGTTATGAACCCACCAATTACACCAGCGAAGAAAGCGCGTGAGATTTCTGGGACAGAAGCAAAATACCACAATTTAAAGAATAAGGTTGAAAATATGTACGATGACAATTTTTCGAAAAATATTCGAGTGGTTTTGACATGATCCTTGTGTAGTGTAAAACAACAATATGGCAATCAAGAGACTTCTATGTTTATCGTGCAGTTTATAGAAGATTATAGGTAGTTAATTTGGCATCGTATACATCACACATATGCCTACACATTACAGGTTAATTTTTGTTTCTTATGGTCACAAATATAAACCTCAAGACACTGCAAATGTGTGAAGTTATGCGCTACCAAATGTTGTTCTGTAAACATCAACCATGACACTCTAGGCTGAGGCTTTCTATTGGCAATAAAGCGGCTGCAGAGTCAAGCTTACTGATCTCTGTTTAATGCAGACATTAAAACGCATGGATCCACACTTCCACGTCCCTTCTACACACATACTAAAGGAAAAAAAATTACAAAATGTGTACAAAAAGATATATACGTGGGCCTATATATATATATATATATATATATATATATATATATGGGGTGTGTGTGTGTGTGTGTGTGTGTGTGTGTGTGTGTGTGTGTGGCAAAAGAAATCCAACTTCTAAAGATAGCGACGTTGAGATTTGGATGAGCATAAAGTCTTTGTACATCATCAGATAAGCATTTTTATAGATAAACACCCTAATGTCAACAATCGTCTGTGTTAGAATACAGTAAGATATGCACATGCTACACAGCAGCTGATGATACAGTAACAAGCACAGATGTATAGATAAATCAAGCAGAAAATCTATTTTTTGAAAAGGATTTTCACGGGCAGGAGATACCGGCGGGACCTGACCACATTGGTACCTGCTAACAACACTGTGTAACCTCCGACATTTGAACTCACAGGAATCACAGAACAAGAGCGGCCCATGTAACACAGATGCCTATTCATGTCTCACGTTAAACGCATTCCATTCAGACTCCTGACATGTGCATAAGTTTAATGTACGTTGGGAAATTCAAATCCGCCTGCTGTCTATCTGTCCTCCGCTGTTTCACCTCCGAATCCCGTTAAATGACCTCGACCAAATCTGATGTTGGAATTCCATGTTAAAATTGTGCGGTGGATACACTTTCGATTTGCACCACTCAACAGTACAACCCTATTTTACGTAAATCTGATAAAACATGAATAAACTCAGAAAACATTCGCCTTAAACATTTGTAGGTTACAAACTAAACGATTTTTCCTAATATCTACTATTTTTGTTTAAAACCCACGTTGTTATCTTAAACAGCGGTACATTTAGCCCTCTAAAGGACACCAGCCTGTGGTTAATATATGTATCTGCAAGGACATTTGTATACACGTCTACTTTAACCCTTTAAAAACGAAGCGTATCTGTTTTATATAAGGACTCAGTGCATACCGCGCTGTAAACACTCTCCACTTCGGTTATAAAAACCAATCTCTTAATGTTTTATAAGGTAAAAGTTGCTGTTTGTTCTGAGATCCGTACAAAACACATAAACGCAATGTGGACACCACGTAGAATTTTTTAATGTTAAACCTGGTAGTACGTAAAGTTACCGCTAGGCTTTAAAAGGTTAATATTTAAAAACTGTATCTTTTTCGATTCCCGGTACAGGACATAATATCGTTCTCTTCTTCAAATCGTCCAGCCCAGCTCCGTGGCCCACCCAGCCTCCTGGCCAATGACACCGCGGTTCTTTTCCCGAGGATGAGACTGCTGAGGATTTTAGCCCATCACTCCCCTCCGTCTGCTGCCAAGATTAAGAATGAGTGAAGGTACATCAGTTTTCCCCCTCTATCCCTTCATGGTGTGTAAAGAGACAAATTTACCTTTCCCTTTTACCCATACAGGAGTCTACTTGTCTCGTGACGTTCACAAAATATTGTTTCCCTATGCAACATGAACACGGATCACTGTCGCGGGAATACTAATTAATTTAGTGACGTTTAACAAACATTTACAAAACATTGTATGTATGTCGCCCAGCGCGTAAATAAACAAACATAAGGAACACTGATGCCCCCAACTGAATATAAGCGGGAAGTAGTGGGTTAAACTCGTACGTGACACCTACCGTCCTGAGACTTTTCGCCGTTTTCCACAGCACTTCAGGTAAATCCTGGTAGAACACTTCAATTATGCCACGATTACTTGCTGCCATACTCTTTCCAGTCCACCAATAGTCATCCTGTCATTGTCGCTAAGTGCACCTGTACAATTTCAGCGCCGTAAGACAAACAAAAGAGGAAGTTGGGAAGAGGGTAAATACAAAGTTGCCTCTGTAGAAGCCAGGGGACTGGAGTTGCGTTTATTCTTCAGCTCGCCACAAGACTGCGTCAGCCCGATGCTCCCTTGTTCAAACAGCCAGAAGTCGGGGAGCAGTCCAGAACTTCCCCGTAACATATCCCATTGTTGCATGAAGCAGTACTCATCAATTTACAAGCGGCATCTCCATAGCAACGAGAAGGTACGAGCAGTCTGACTGCAGGCGGACTCTGTCGGTAGAACTCGACAGCACGAAACGACAAGACCACAAATTAAAGTTCTTCATGTCTGTACAGAGAATGTCATGATACGAACGACTGTGACGCCAGGTACAATTGCTGACCCTACAGTTCTGATATATTAGTCTTCGAATTTCATGAAAATCAGAAATTCATTAAATTCATGAAAGCCAGAGCAGAAAAACCGAGGGTTAGGACTTTAAACCTATTGTTACAAATAAGGTCGAAACGAATACATATATATATATATATGTATGTATACAGCCTAACCCGGTGAAAATGGCATCGGTTTACGCGACACCTCGTCTATAACGTCAGACTTTTGTGGCACCAGTTAATTCCGCACTGTTAATTGTAACATTATACTCCTCGGCTAGAACAACACTAATTTATAACGACACAAAATATTCAGTCCCTTTCATGACGTAACCCGATTTGAATGTATATGTGTGTCTTTATATATATCTTTATATATATATATATATTCTGAAAACTTACTAATCAGTCCCTTTCATGACGTAACCGGATTTGACTGTATGTGTGTGTCTTTATTTATATAAATATATATTCTGAAAACTTACTAATTCATAAAATCCTGCACCGCACGTGGGACCCTTTTCTGAACCCCAGTGTAGGAGAATACTTACTTACTTATTAATATAATGCCACTTCATGGACTGTGTATTAGAAGCCCACACAAATTTTTCGGAAGTTTCTTAAATCCTGATCTTCTGTCGACTCCTGCTAAGTTTGTCCTTTGGCATGAATTCAAGGCACAGAGTAATGTAACCTTCTGGCAAACAGCTGCAGGAGGGCCTTTCCCAGGAGATGCAGCGGCTGAAAACTAGCCATTAGTTTCCACTGATAGTGACTACCCACTCAAATGGGCCTAACAGAACAGCAGCCTTCCCCACATTTTTCAACCTAATGAAGAAAACATGCAATTTTTAAACAGTGGGTTTAATGAGCCCAAGTCAACGGACAATGTCCAAAATACCAGTAAAGTTTAAGGCAGTAGTCTGCACTAGCATCAAAATCCTGTAATGTTGAATCCCCTAATACGGAAAGAACGTTTAATTTTTGAAGTAAGAATTCAGTACAAATTAATTTTAAACGATCCATAACCGTGGAATGAGCAAGAATATATATTATACCGTCAATGTGTCATCTCTTTATTACTTTATATAATTTGTATCTACCAATGTATCATTAATTAGCTCCTACACACACTGAGTTCTCTTTTCAGGATAGTGATTTACCACACACATACTATTCATTGCACATCGAATCAGTCACAAATATGTCACTTCTATTTTAATTTTTGACGTATATTTTAAACCATATATTTTTAAAACTTAATATTTTATATCTCTGCATTGGTTCCATTAACTTCTGTTATATTTCAATGTATGTATTCTTTGTAATGCATATCCTGCAGATGACAATATGAGTGGGCGAAACATGTAGGAGGCATAGAGTGTGTATAGTACATTTTCATAGACTTACGTGCATTTGTTGGTTCTAATACCATACATCAGTACAAATTATTTATTTTTAACAATTTAGTTCGTACCTCCGAGAAAACATCACGATCGTTGTTACAAAGAACTTTGTTTAGGAATGATGACTCTTCATTTTGAGAATCATACAAAGATCATAAACCTGTGTTTCACGTCCTACAGGAGGGATGATTAATGTCAAAGGAACTACAATAATTTAAAATATGAATTACAGGTGCTACTATGTGTACCATCTGTTTTAAGGTTTAGAAAATGCGTTTCGTCCACGTAAAGTATGTATTTCTTCGTCTGATTATTATAGTGCAATCGTGTCGTAATTATTCCCGAAAAATATTAAATATTTGGTGTTTTTCAGTGCAGAGAGAGAATTTTTTCTGCGCAGTAGGATAATATTTTTAAATAATGTTAGTTTTCATTCTTAATAGAAATAACTTTCAAATTCAGTCTAGATCCTAGTTAAGAAAAGCTACCCATTTAAATTACATGCAACAGTGCTAGGTACGTAGTCTCAACTGAATGTTGAACGGACTACAGTTCTCCCAAACAACCTCTGTGTTCCTGTAATGTAAACACGTGCATCACCACAATTAGAGCAAAGTAGTTCCGGTACCTTGCACCTGTATTAATTTAATCAAAGCACCACTGTGCCGCTTCATCTCTGACTAGCGACACACAGCAGCAACAACAAGTTGTGTGATGACCTCGCAGCCTCTTCATTATTCATGAATACCCGTGCTGCAACCCTCCACACAGATTAACACGTACTGTTGCATATAACCCTGGCTAGGCTCTGTAAACACTAAAGGTCTTCTGTATGATACTAAAAAGAGAAAATTTGTAGGGGTTTGTGAGCACACCCTGTCTGAAAAGGAAATTTTTATTACGGTGGAACTATTTCATAAAATAATTTCTGCTGGACTGCTGTTTAATCACAAACACAGCAATACGAGTATATAAAGTGATACTTGGCTATACCGAATCCGTAATGGAGAGAAATTTTTTCCGTTGCAAGCAGGTTCCCTTTCGGGTATTGCGCTCTTCTGCAATATTACGCAGAGCTGTTTGGTAGTTCTGTACGGACGTTTCGGGACAACCTATCGGAGCCATCTTCAAGGGTGAAGAGGACCAAAATGAAATCAAGCAAAGGTTCCGTTTCATACGGGTCCTTGAAAACTGGATCCCGGAGGCTAAAAAATATTTCCATTAAAGACGGGTTTCCGCTTTGCACAGGTTCCGTTCAAGACAGGTTTCGCTGTATAAAGGAGGGGGATACTAAACTACAGGGAATAACCTAAGATTGCGTTTAAAGTGTGAACACCATTGCTACTAAAACTTCATAGTCGTGGTGACTATGTACGCCAGCCGACTGTCATTCGCAGCCTATGAGAATCATGATGGGCATCCTCCATTTTGAAACGTTTATTTGACATGCGCGACTTTTCGATAGTTGGTTGTCCAACTGAAATGTTTTGGTTTATATACATCCTCGTATTATTGATGTAACTTAAAACATGACATTTTAATGTCAAAATATGAAAATCATATCGAGAAAGTAATAAACTATCATAATTTATTCTTCAAACAAATTCTTGAAGCCCATTCTACACTGCGCCTTTGCCACAGAGCAAGATGGCTGTTGGTCATGTGTTCCATATTCTGATTTAGCCCATTCGAACACCGAATATTTAGAATTTCCCTTTGAAGCATATCCCAAGCTTAGCAAAAATACCCACATTTACATTCTAGAGGCACACACCATTTATGAACTGTCATATTCCCAGCTACCCGGCGATTTTTCAAGACTTTTCTGACCCTCCAAGCAGATTTCAAATAAACGTAATAGGCCACGACAGCTTCCTTTCACTAACTCCATGGAGCAGAGGCCTTCTTGAGAAGCTAACAGTTTCTCCGCTAGTCAAGAAATTCCCCGCATTTTATGGAAACCGAAGGTTCATTACAGCATTCACAAGAGCCCGCCACCTGTCCCTATCCTGAGCCAGCTCAATCCAGAGCATGCCTTCATCCCACTTCTTGAAGATCCACTTTAATATTATCCTCCCATCTAAGCCTGGGTCTCCCAAGTGGTCGCCTTGCTTCCTTTCACACCCTTTACAATTTCATCACTTGTAAGCCTTCCTACCCCTCGACGCTACACAGCATCAGATATTCAGACTGTCATAAAATAAGCACATGGAATGTCACACCTGACAGCAGTGACCTGTACTTCACATCGAACCAATAATCTGATTTTAATGGCCGTGCCATTGCAAAGAAATCTGTCGCAGGCCTCTTACCCAAGAGGCCCGGATTCGACCCCTAGTCAGTATGGGATTTGTGGTGAATAAAGTTGCACGGAGACAAGTTTCTAACCGAGTACTTCCGTCTTCCCCTGTCAGTATTATTCCACCAATGCTCTGTAATAATATTTCATTCATCCACAAGCGACGCTATATAATCTTAACAACTGACAGTGTCATTAAACAACCAACACAAATCTCTCCTGTCTCCCTCTTCTTTCACCGAGCGCCCACAACACTGGTTCTGAACGCGAAGTTATACAAGTACACATAGAGAAGCCTTAATTCATTTCATCTTTCAGAATGACAAATGGAAAGAAAATCGAACCCTTGAAGAAAGTTGAAGCCAGCACTTTATTCCCCCGTCTGAATCGCACAGACAACCAAAAGAAAAGAGTGGGAAAGCACTGTAATATTTATACATTTGGTAACCATGGAGACGTTACCCTCCCATACGTCTGTCTGCTGTACTCTTCAAATCACCCTTACGGAAGGGATTCTAGGGATAATCGCTCAGTCTTAAGATGTTTATTAACCGTCCTGTTGTGCAGAGTTGCAGGGTTACTCTGAATTACTGTGACAGAGAAGGAAATCGATCTAACACTGCAGCCATTATGCTGTGTGTTTCCTTTTGTGTACGGTGTATTTAACAGTGCAATTGGTACCTCACACTATTGTTTTGACTCTTGCACTTCATCTAAACAATCTGTAATCATGTCTTACAATGAACATTTAAAATCAACACCAAAAAGAACAACCGGGTAGCAGTAATACCCCTTATGCAAATAATACCTCTTTGTTACAAACATTTTAAGAAACGCGAAATTAGACTGCGTGCACAAAATTCAGAGTACTATTAATGCTAATGTAAGACTGTGACCTCAAAACTAACACCACATGCATGCCTGCACTAATTAATAACGTGTCAAAGGATCTGTCGTAGTGATGTGGAAATCCTAGAAAACAATAGACAACTGAAATCAAAATAAATTCAACCAATTATAAAATACGTCTTATTTTAATGCATACAGACTTCGAGAACCCACTGAGCCGACAACCTAATTCAGCCACACAACACTTACAAATTTTAAGGCTTTCTGTTCTATTTCTAATTTGTAAAATAAACATATTTATGTACCTAAATGGCCCATGGTTTTTTATGGCCAGGTTTCAGTATGGTCAATGAAAATAATAAGGCTGAAATGTAAGAAATTTTGTCAGAATTTAGTTTCAAACCTTAAACACATTCACAGCGTGTGCTCTTAATCGAGGTATCTCGATAGCAACATGTTTCGGCTTAATATCTCTCTCTGATATCGACAAAAATGTATTTCACAGCAGATTACAGACCCTATATAATACAATGCGTACATGCTGCCGACGTATGCCTCCCTGTCATGTCCCTCTAGAAATACAAACAGTCCCCATTCTGTTTGAAGGCAAAAGTCTGGTATAACATACCTGGAATATTTCGCCAGCCGCTGTCAGATCTACAATACGGACACAAAGACTCAGGATTAGAGGTAAAACATCTCTAATGGAGTTTTGTTATCACGAGGAAATCCTCAAAGGCGCATTCTTGAAACAAGACACTGAAAACAACTGATCTATAAATCCATTAGCACTGTCTTGTCTAAGCACAGCGAAGGCGACGAGAGATTTATGATGCTTATCTTACAAATGAAACAGACGAACGGATACACGAGTCTGAATAAAATACGATTATGGGAAGAAAAGTGCGAGTATATGCTAAGTGCTGTCGTTAAATGTTTTGAACAGAATTTTGTATAGTTTACACCGTGCATGTTATCGCAAACAAATCAACAGCAATTAATGCACAATAATAGGAGAGTTTGTATTAAAAACTGCACGAATCCCTACATATGTTTCGACAAAAATACAGTCATCATCAGGGAGTCTGAAAAGAGTCTGAACCAAAAAGGAATTTTCATCCAATCAACAACAGCATGTATCACAGAAGATATTAGTCTAAAGAAGTTTCAAGGCAAGTTACACAAACTGAAACAAGTGGAAAGTTTTGGCATATAATAAGGCAAGACATTACGAAACGGGAGGAAAATAAGAAATACCACAAGTTTTCTTCTTTCTGGTGGTGCAGAGCAGAGCAAGGTAGAGAAACTGCAAAGATGGTGCTACGAAAAGACAATTTGTACCGAGCGGCAAACAGACATTTTGTTTGTTGCCATGAGGGATAAGGAACATTGTCATCACTTGCTATTCAATAACATTACTCGTAATTCGAAGTACCTGGTTAAAACCTTTACACATCACAAATTCAAAAAATTCTAAAATTTCGCATGTTGCAAACAAAATGTTTAAAAGAGCATAACACTAGCTAATAAAACGTCAACCTTTTGTTCTGTCCAGCATTTATGAAGATATTGAAAAATGGTATTCCCTTACACTCCACTTTCCCATAAAGTCGGCGCAAAACGTAACATCACAACATCAGCATGAAGGTTTGGAAACGTTAGATTCTTACTTCGAAGGGATAATTTGGGGAAAGCAAGTAATGTCTCAGAATTCTGGCGTCTTCATGACTTTCTGATGTGCAACTATCTCAAAATAGTGAGATATATAGACACGTGGGCTGAACATCAAACAATTTTTCGTGTTTCTTCCCCTCCCGCTTCCACCAACTTTCGTAAGAACCTTTTGCTTTCCAATAAATGTTTGGCGAGTTAAACACATGACACGTGCAGAAATGCCCGTGTCTCTTTACTTCATATGTCCGTTACTGCTGTCCATCAGCTAAAACCGTAATTACAGGGTCATGACGCAGAAATAGCCGTGCACAGTTAAACACATACAGGCTACAAAGGCCTGAATATGATGCAATAGTCTACACATAGACAATACGGTAATTAATTTATGTGATCCCTATGGTTGGTCATTTCTCGCCTCTATACTGAAGCGCGCGCGGGCGGGCCACATAGCAGCTACAATTTATGCTACATAGGTGCCGACGGGAAGGTTAGCGCTACTCGATATATGAAAACGCAGTCCACTGCGACTGACTATCAGCCAGGTACAGAGAGGTATCCTTGGAGCACACTGACGAGCTAAATGGGAAGCAATCAATTACACTACAATACACGCTTTCCTTTCCATGAAACAAACCCTTACGAAGAAGCGTTACAAAAGATAAAATAAACCATGGAATATATATATATATATATGTATAAGTTATATAAAGTGGACTCACCCTCGCCTTAGGTGTTTGTTTCAGTCCGATGGCTGGTTGACTTCTGTTACTCTGAAACAAAGATGGAGAAATTATCCAAACTTCAGGATTTCTTGGAAGGTGCATTTCATAAAATAATAAATACCAGCATCTTTGCTACACTAACAAAAGCTGAATAATAAAATCACACTGGCTGTCAGCCCAGAAGTACAGCAGTGATATGCAATATCAAAGGTGTTTCACAATCTCCATTCTTCTGCCTCTTCCAATGGCGCTACAGCCGCCAGTGGTTCAGCGCCTCCTGTTGCTCAGGCTTCGCGATCCCATTCAGACACACCACTCTCGGTAGTACTCCTCTGGACGAGTGATCAGCCCGACGCAGAGACCCCTACCTGACAAAACACAACACTCAAAAGGGACAGACATCCATGCCCCCGGTGGGATTCGAACCCACACTTCCACCAAGCGAGCGTCAGCAGACCCACACCTTAGACAGCGCAGCCACTGGGATCGGCATGATATCCGTTATTATTTACAATTAAATAAGATGGAGAACGCAGTGCTCCATATTGACTAACGAGCTAGCTTACTCCACAGGGCAGAGTCCTTCTTGTCTCTAGCAGTTCCTCAGCTGCTCAAGAAATTCCCCGCATTTTATTAAAACCGAACATTCATTGCCGTGTTCACAACAGCCGGCCACTAACCCCATCCACATTAAGGCATATA
This sequence comes from Coptotermes formosanus, assembly GCA_013340265.1. Lineage (NCBI taxonomy): Eukaryota > Metazoa > Arthropoda > Insecta > Blattodea > Rhinotermitidae > Coptotermes > Coptotermes formosanus. Next base: position 915,514 of record BLKM01000679.1, on the reverse strand, counting down.
AAATTTCCAACGTCTTCTTTGCATTTCATTACGTCTCACATCCGGCGCGTTTCTCCATTTATGGCCTACACACTTACAAAGATTTTCTCAAAGTACAGAAGAGCTATATCGTTAAAATAAGCTAACCCTCTCTGTATTAAATCGATGCTGCAGAACATCGGAAGAACCCTCCTTTATCACCCGGGAAGAGTTAAAAGCTTTTGTGTATTTTAAGCAACAGAAATTAGTAAATGTTACGGAAATGTACATACAAATACTTTAACATAACACAAAAACACAGACTGGGAAGTGTTACTACAATTTAGCATGCGGATTTGTGTGATCCTGTCCATTTGAACATTAACAAGCAATTCCTTTCGACTTGTGAGGAAGTAACACTCGTGCACTGCACAGGCCTTACGCCTGATTAACCCTGTTTAGACTACCCGTCTTATCAAGGTGATGGAGAAGTGTAGGTGCAGCCAGGCGTTGGACTCATAAAGAATAAACAAAATCCTCCCAGAAGATAATTCTACTGTGTAAAAATCATGTTCTTTACAGCCACATTTTAAAAATGTAATTAACCATTCATTTTTGAACGAGAACTGTGTGAGGCAGACCGGAATTGTATCATGCCTGGGACTAAAGCAAAAGAATGTGAAGGGTGGCATATGTAACTCTGGACACAGTATTTAGCAAACTGTTTTCAGGGCATTCGCAATATTGCCAAAAGTGACTATTAGCATTGTCAGATCTGTCCTTCTGCATGTCTGTCCGCACGGAACAACTCGGTTCCCATTCAAAGGATTTTTGTTAAATTTAATATTTGAGAATCTTTCGAAAATTTGCCCAGAAAATTCAAGTTTCGTTAAAACATGCAAGGTCATCAGGTACTTTACATGAAGACCTATGTACATTTATGATAATATCCCGCTCAATTCTTCATAGAATGAGAAAAGTTTCAGACATAATTTAGAGAAAATCAAAACGCATTTTATGTTCAATAACGTTTTTCCGAAAATCATTGAGTTTATGAGATAACGTTGACAAATGTGGTAGCCACAGAGGCCACAGACGACAATATAATACGGCGCATGCGCGTTAACATGTTGGATACCTAAGGTTACAGACAAAAACTTAGAATAAGTAACACTGCTTTTTCAGGGCAACAGTCTTTACGCTAACGGGCTTCAATGTTACGGTTATCCGTATGCTACCTGTTTTGTTTACTTCCAATATGTCATACAGTTTCACGATACACACTAACGCAATTTCGTTTACGCCCAGAAGAAAAGTACGAGCTTCCCTGCACCGATTTTCACTAAACTCACGATCAGCAAATACAGTTCACGGGCAGTTCTTTGCCGATCCAAATCAGACAAGAAGTGTAGAAAATACAGACAAATTCATTTACTGCCTTACATAATACATGACTTGCACTGCACCGATTTTCATGAAATTCACTGTTTAACTAATTTATGTGGAGAACTTCTGCACCGAATTTCACCAAGATCGGTCATGAAATATGGGAAGTGAGGATAGAAATTTATTACTCTTTAAGTACAGTATGGCAGTCCCTAAGCTGACTTTATGAAACCCGTGGTTGCCCAACAACGTTTTGTAAAGCAACACGTGTGCCAATTTTAATGACTGTCCGAAAATGGCGTAGTCACTGATACACCTAAACATGTGCGGTCAGACAGAAGGAAAAACGCTTTCTCCGCATAAGACGTCATTTTTATCTTGGCAAAGGACGCTTAAAATGAATAAAAGACTTTTATTATAAAACACCGAAGGAATGTATCACTTAGAATACCGATGTATTTTCGAAGAGACCTCCAAGTGCCTCGGCTGCTTTTACCTAGCCCAGAACAGGGACCAGTGGTGAACTCATACATATTCAAGTTCCATAAAAGACGAGGAATTTTTTAGCTAATTGAGCGCCTAACAGCTTTCCAATCAAGACAATCATGGGGTTGTGAAATGATTTCCTTTCTATGATGATTACTGCAAACCACCGTTACGCTATGCTCACTCTTTTGGCAGAGTCGAAAACAGATTTTGACATAAAACTCAGCACTTCGCAACAAAACGATCGCTATTCCATCTCTGTTATGCTCCATAAAGACACTTAACGCAGCGCTCAGAACTGAGGTCATTGTAGAATCAAATGGAAGGGAGTGGCCTGACGGGGGAGTTGTGGGACATGCTGGGATAGAGTGTAAGGTTGTGAAGTGAGGCCAATGACCTCGCTGAGATTCAAACCGACCACCTCCCGAATACAAGTCTACAGCATCCCCACTACGCCAGAACTTTCAGTTAAACCTTGAACTTGCAATAAGCTGTCACAGGAGTGGCCAGCTATACCAGCATCGGGAACCACAATTTAGTATGCAACTTTAGCAAAAGACACGCATTAGTGAAACAAAGTATTTTTGTCCTTATCTGATCGCTTCTTATTTCTGTTCAACTACAGCAGATTGCTTTCAGTCAGTTATGAGAGTCTTTCCTTTACAACGCCTTCCAAATTCTCCCTAGTGTAAACTACCTGAATGTACTCGTACACAAAAGAATGGTGCGGTTTCAAAAGTTAACAAGAAATGTATTTCTCACCTTACACGGGCACAACGTACACCGTCAGCAGTGGCAACTGTCCAAGTTTCTCATGCGTTAATCACAATCCTTCAATGTGTGCACCCTAGGTCACACGACACACATGCACACGGTAATCAAATTCATCCCAGACTCGGTGTAGCATGTCCGCTGTAATGGTCTGCAGTGCATGCGTTATCCGATCGCGAAGTTCCTTGAGGGACATGGGCAATGGTGGTACGTAAACGCTGTCTTTAACGCTGTTTACGTACCGCCATTGCCCATGTCCCTCAAGGAACTTCGTGATCGGATAGCGCACGAACTGCAGACCAGCGGACATGGTACACCGAATGTGGGATGAATTTGTTTACCATGTGGATGTGTGTCGTGTGACCCAGGGTGCACACATTAAAGGACTGTGATTAACGCATGAGAAACTTGGACAGTTGCCGCTGCTGACTGTGTAGGTTATGCCCGTGTAAGGTGAGAAATAAATTTCTTGTCAACTTTTGAAACCGCGCCATTCTTTTGTGCATACTCTGCATTTACCAATAACTGCACTATAATTAGATAAAATATATACAAACATGTGGTAAACCTCCTACATGTTTCGGCCATCTTCAAGGAGGTATTCAACAAAGAAAATACATTGGCAAATTAGATCATAGATATGCAATGATAAAGAACATCCATCCATGGTGATATAAACAACCACAGGAGACACAGGGGTATGCCACTGAAGACGAAGATGAATTGCTGCAATAGACATTTGTCTGCAATTCAGATAATGACTATTACGACATAGTCCAATACTAAGTTTTTAAATTTTTAAACCATTTTAGTATTTGTATTTGACTGTATTTTTACACGTCTATGACATAACAAGCCACTACTGTATTTTTCTTTGTTGACTATCTCTCTGAAGATGGCCGAAAAAATACCGCAACATGTAGAATGTTTACATGTTTGTATATAATTGTACATAACTATAGTGTAGCTGTTGGTGTATATAAATATGGTCTACCTGAATGTTATTTTTTTTACAGGTAACTTCACCGAGTCTGACTAGTGACTTGGGGGAGGCACGCTCTGGCCACGCCTGATTTAGTACAATAAATCCTTCTCCCTGACGATATCAGAGTCTTGTTTTTGTGTCCAAGCCTTTGCTTCAGAAAAGTGAGTCAACAAGTCACTGGGGCGGCCATTCGAATTTTATAGCTTCAGTGGTCACGGCATACGTACGCAAATGTAGCTAACCTGAGTGCCAATGCCCTATACATGCGTGCGACTGAATGACTCAATTCACAGTTTGCAAACAGACGACACAGGTGGTCTCCACTTCAATCCCGGAACAGCAGCGCTGTGCGCGCCACATCACCATAGCGACGCCGAGGCAATATCTCGTTAAGACGGGAGAGAAGAGAACAGACATTGATCATACTCGTGTGATACTTGCCGGCCGGGGTCATGTGCCGGTGACCTCGGCTCTGCTGTACTGCCTAATCCTTTTAACAGTTTACTTACGTGCCCGGGTAAACTGGACTGCCCAAGCACGCACTGACACTGTTCACATATGTGCAGATCCTTAGGGAATAGATATAAACGGTGGGGCCTTGGTTCATTTATCGTTTCTTTGTCATAAATAATGTACACAGCTTCGTGCGAAACAGAACGATTATAAATAATGAGTAACTTCAGCAGAATTTGCAAGAAATTTTCCATTGTCATAAAAATACATCACACTACGTTTCGGAAGTGAACTGCTTCCTTCCTTATATGATACCACTAATCTTAAAACATCACTGACCAAAACTGTAACAAACACATTAATGCAACAGTATTATGTTGATGTGTTTGTTACATTTCTGGTAAATTATATTTTACGATTAGTGGTTTCACCTGAAGAAGGATGCAGTTTGCTTCCGAAACGCAGTGTATTGTTTTGAGTAGTTTAATAATAGAAAAATTTCTCGTAAATGCTGCTGATATTACTCATATACAGCCACTGTCAAAAGTATAATCGTTACGATTATGAATAAAGTTAATAACCAGAACCATCAAGAGATTGTACTATGTATGGTGTCAAGCAGCAGAAAGACTTTGAGAAGGCTGTGGAAGGAAGTGGTGTTAGCCTATTTTAAGGCACTCCGATTTACATTTTAATGAAGTCAGTAAGGGCCATACCACACGAGCGTTGAAAACGCGGCGGTAGCTGGCGGTAAGATCGCTCCAATANTGTAGTATGGTCCTTATTGGAGCGATCTTACCGCCAGCTACCGCCGCGTTTTCAATGCTCGTGTAGTATGGCTGGCGTTTCTGCCGCTAGCGGTCACAACGCCTCATGTTGCGTTGAAAACGCCGACCGCGGTGTTACCGCCGGCAAACGCGGCAGCAGAAACGCTCGTGTAGTCTGCTGCATTACATTACACGTGTTCTGTAAAACGAAGCAGGTCGGTGGCGTTAGAACTGCCGCGTTTTCAGCGTTCGTGTATTATGGCCTTAAGACAAATATGAAAAACCTGCCTGTGGGCCTTATTCAAGCCTAGGATCTCCCAAATACACAGCAAGCATCAAAACAGGTACGCTAACTATTCACTGTGTCAAACGGTTGCATAAACACCTCCCACTAATTCAGCAAGCTAAGAAAATTGTCTCTACGCTTAGCAACGCACTATGTCAGAAAGGCGTAACAGGAACTGCAGATGTAGTTTCAGGCACTCTTAACCTCGGTACAGGATGGTGTTGGCTGGTCACATTCACATACTGCCCGCTTTGCATCCGGGCAAAGAAGAAAATCACACATTCGAGAGGAGACTGGCTGGATCCTGGAGCCTGCCAGGAGACAGTGGAGAAGAAAACGTATCTACTCCTCCTAGGAACTGAACCCTGATTCCCTGGTGGCCACGTTCGTAGCCTGAGCACTGCAATGATTAGTTATCCCGGCAACATCCGCTGACGCAGGAAGCGTGCATTACTGATAAACGAAATAAAGCATCGAAATAAAACACAGTACATGCTTAAATTTCCTCTACGCGTAGTCCCGTATACAGGGTGGCGCAAACGTCACTTGACACTCCTCCATATATATATATATGTTGCCTCCAGTACCAAGTGACTTTTGCACCACCCTGTATATTCTTTTCTATTTTATTTTACAACTCTACCTGTAATTCAGACTCTGTATAATGGAAAGTTAGTAAAATTGATGAATTTTAACCCTTTAAAGAAAAAGCGTATCTATTTTATATAAGGACTCAGAGCGTACCGCGTTGTAAACACTCTCCACTTCGGTTATAAAAACCAGTCTCTTAATATATTATAAGGCAAAAGTTGCTGTTTGTTCTGAGATCCGTACAAAACACGTAAACGCAATGTGGGCACCACGTAGAAGTTTTTAATGTTAAACCGGATAGTAAAGTTACCGCTAGGCTTTAAAAGGTTAAAGGAAGTGGAATGAAGATGTGGTGGCCCAATTTACTTTCAGGGACTGAGGAAAATCACTACCCCCTGTCAGGATAGCAGACACATGCTTTAGAATACAAGTGTACAGCCTCAGACGCCACAAATATCCTGACGTCAACGTTACTGTACAGCGAAATGCCTTTCCACCTTCCCCCTTTAAATTATACGTCACCCTTATCCATTAATCCCACGTTTTGTTGACATTAGTACTGCTAACAAATCGGATATGTTACATCAACGTCAACAAAACAAATATACAAGTATAGCTTTCAAGTAACATGACCGTCCCCTCTTCCAACGGCCCAGCGGGCTGCTCTGATCGCTCATTATTACACAGGAAACCACAAATGATATTCTTCTGTATTTGCAGAGCTGCGGTTTGAGACCCGGAGCTGTCACATGACGCAATTAAACGATGGGATTTTGTGGCTGGTTAAACAGCTGGTCGGCTGGCTGATTCAAAGACCTCCCACCGAGAGCATCTAGCTTCGAGATCTGATCAAATTTACAAACAGCGGTTGCGAAGTATACATTCAGCCGGTTAGTCCATAGCTGTTTGTACAGCCAATGGCCCACAACCGTCGGGTGACCGCAGAATCTTTCAAATATTCATTTTTTTTTCACAGCACACTGGAATATATATAAGAACTGACATTTATAGTAAGCCTATGCATATTTTCAAACATGTCATTCGTTTTATAAAACATAAAAGTACTGTACAGAACAAAAGCTTTTGACACAAATATCTGTCCTCAGTGCGTACCGCGCTGTAAACACTCTCCACTTCGGTTCTAAAAACTAATCTCTTAATATTTTATAAGGCAAAAGTTGCTGTTTGTTCTGAGATCCGTACAAAACACATAAACGCAATGTGGGCACCACGTAGAATGTTTTAAACCTTTAAAGACGAAGCTTATCTGTTTTATATAAGGACTCAGTACGTACCGCACTGTAAACACTCTCCACTTCGGTTATAAAAACCAGTCTCTTAATGTTTTATAAGGCAAAAGTTGCTGTTTGTTCTGAGATCCGTACAAAATACATAAACGCAATGTCACTACAATATAGAAATTTTTAATTTTAAACCAGCTGCTACGTAAAGTACCCGCTAGGCTTTGAAAGGTAAGTAGGTAGGCTGAATGTCATATTTACAAACTTTATACAGTGGTGCCCTACGAACTTAGCAAAGTATCATCGAACCCCCACTCGTTTACTTAAGTTGCGCTCTTTGTGTGTGTGTATGTGTGTGTATGTGTAAGTAAACCCTCTATGTACTTTCTGTTAAAAATTTTTAATATTTGAAGTTCGATTTCTATCTGCATTCAGATCCTCACAGTAAAGTTGAAAGTACTTCGCGGCACATCGGTTCGAGAACCAGTGGTGTATGAAGTATAGGAGCAAACACTGTAAAAATTTGAATACAAACTGATTTAATATTTTAATCTCTACCAACAGTTACGCAACCAAAACCTGCAAATGACAATTTTAAAAGTACCCATAAACCATCTGGGCTGGAGGGGCTCGGGTTCGTATCCTGGTAGGGTCAAAATATTCTTCTCTTTCTTCAAAGCGTCCAGACCGGCTCTGGGATCCACCCAGTCTCATACTCAACTGGGACCTGAGTCCTTTTGAGGGGGTAAAGCGGCAGGGGCCGGAAGTTGACAGTTCACCTCCATCTAGCGCCAATGTTAAAGTTCTGTACCTCTGTTGCGTGCAGGGCGTGGATAGGGACAAATTTACCTTTTTCCATTAACACTAGGCCAATAGCTGTCTGTAGTTTTAACAGCCACAGATAGCGCACCACGAAGATGGCTGTAAATAATAGATGGAACACGTAGGGGTGGCTATCTACTTATAGACAAGTGCAATTTGTTGGTAATAAAATTATTTAGACGTCACATCACATATCATAAGAAGCCTCCATGAACGACGGTTATATTACGGAAGTAAATGAAGAGCATCACTAATTAATGAAGCTTCCACTTAAAGCCGTCCATTACTGGCCCGGCAGTCATTTTAGATCTGGACATAAGAGAGCAGGCCTACATGTAATTTGGCCGGAGCTTCTCCTGGTGTGTCAATATCGTGCTGCCGCCCCGCTGCGGTCCAAAGCATATCCTTACAACTCTTTCACGCTGTTCAAGTAAAGGCCATATAATGTCTGAGACTGTAGTTCAGCTCTGAAGGAATCTGTTAGTGTCCCCTGTTCACAGCATCGTTAAACATAGCTTTTGTTGGTGACGAACCCATCGTTCTAAGTAAAGCGTCTTTAGTTTTCGTTATGCCTGCCGTTCACACGTGGGTACACTTCAAAATTACGATATTTGGAAAATTAATATTGGTGTATATGCACGATTACGATATTTGGGTTCAGACGCCGTGTAGTTTCGCAGCAGTATTTTAGAGGAACATTTTGTCTCCATTTCCAAGGGGTCCCAAAACGCTGGGACCTCTCTTATACCGTGAAAACGAAGGCAGTAATTACTTCCTAGACGTTGGCCAGTATTTCTAGGAAAATTCCATGGTAAGATTTTGAGTTAGATCACAACAGCAACCGCCCACATCTCTTCCAACGGATTAGTGATTCTCATTCCATCACATGCATGAGAGTTACTAAACGAACAGTTAGCTAAAACACGTAACATTTAAAAGGCACAAAAATAGCCTCGTGATTTAAAAATGTTATTAAATAAATTTAAATCTGTAATTTTGCCTGTTGTTTTGTATGGGTGTGAAACTTGACCTCTCACATGAAGAAAAGAACTTAGGCTGAGGGTATATGACAATAGAGTGCTGAAGAAGATATTTGAGCCTACGAGGGACAAGGTAAGACGGGGGTAGAGAAGAATATACAACGAGGCCTTTTATGGTTTTACTCCTCACCAAATATTATTCGGGTGATTAAATCAAGAAGAATGAGATGGGCGGGGCACGTGGCACGTATGGCGGACAGGAGATGCGCATAAAGGTTTTTTGTGGGGAGACCTGATGGAAAAGGCCACTCGAAAGACCTAGGCGTAGATTGGAGGATGATATTACATGGTTCATCAAGAACTGGGATGCGGAGGCATGGACTGGATGGATGTAGCTCAGGATATAGACAGGTGGCGGGAGCTTGTGAATGCGGTAATGAACTTTCAGGTTCCATAAAACGTGGGGAATTTCTTGATTAGTTGTAGACATGTTAGCTTCTCAGAAAGGACTCTGCTCCATGGAGTTAGTAATAAGTACGTATCTTTCATCGGCATGGCCAAATGAACGCAATTAACAGCCCCGCTAAAAGGAAACTAAACGTAAACAAAATATAATACTTCATAGTAAATGACAAATTTACGTTACAGATGCCACAAATAGCCTAAAATTTCAAGAGAAGGCAAAACAAGTTGCCCCCCCCCCCCCCCCCACCGTTTACCAAAATGCAATACAATATTTTCGTCGTGCATCCACGATAGAAGCTGGTGGAGCTGCCAGCACACATCCAGGTGCCGCATTAGATACACAAAATCAAATACACCTATTTATCCACAACCCAATATTTAGAATAAACAGACCATCAATACATACACTTTGGCATAGACACTTTAAAACACTTGTCGTAACGTCAACACATCAATAAAAATTCCAGTCGCACACTGAAGAGAGTTTCCATACCGAACAGCAATAACCTGGCAGTGCTGTGCCGGCACAAAATAAACCCCGATCAGACCCCAGCACTACCAAGAATTTCAGCAACCCCCCGCTACATGGATATCTGCCGAAACGTAATTCTGAAATACAACAGTACGAAATGAAGTTTTGATGCTGATCCCGCGGAAACTGCTTGCTGAAGGGCCAAAGACATTCATGAACCAAACAGGTAAACACGCAGGACATACCAAAAGGGAGCTTGGGGGGCGGGGGGGAAGCGAAAGGGACAGACAGATGTGGGTCGCAAGCGGCAGGTAGCATACAGCTGAAATGCTCTTGATACTGTGACCTAACACAGCTCAAAGTTAGTACCTATTTGTCACGCGTGCAAGACATGCAACGTGGACCGGCTACGGAATGATTCCTCCCTTTCCCATAATGCACAGCGACGCTGGCTGATGACTAAGCAGGGGCAGATGCCACACGGCCATTTATTGAGGTAGGTTTTATGCTTTTATTAGACAACACTCAATCCAATTTACTTTGCCCGATCCCACTTCTAGATGGCCCGAAACAAATGACTGCTACAATAAATATTGCAGCTGGTAACTAACTTTAGTATTCCACCCCTACTCTCCCTTGGTAGTTATGGCAGTGGGCTGGAACATGTGGACATGAAAAATGGTGATAAAGGAGGGGCGGAGATATAGAAGGGGTATAGCACATGATGCTACTTCGTAAACTTTCAGGTTCGGGATTAAGTATAGCAGGGGTGAACAAATTTTCCACAAACACAGAAGCCACCACCAAATTTTAGGGGACAGAATGGTGACATGAAGCAAGTTCCATACTGAGGGCCCACAAATATTACGTGCCGCCATACAAAATTTATTCGTCAAGGCGACCTGGCTGCAGCGATTTTTGCATACCTTGACAGCGGTGCAATAATTTTCCAAAAATCCAGGAAACACCTCAAAACTGTAGGGTCCGGAAGGGCGACACGGATTTCCACGGGAGGAAAGAAGAAATATCAGGTGCCTCTGTACAAAATTCTGTAGATCGGGCTGCCTGGGGGCCGGGCTTTTCTCGCCCCAGAATTACAGGCCCTTGGCTGTTTAAAGGACAGCCCGTACTGCATACAGCACCTGCTTTAACATCCAGACACTGCAGTCTTCGTACAGAGCAGCTGTCATGCTAAATGCCACTGACTTCCGTTTGTATTTATAGGTTCCATACAATCAATCATCTGCATAAACAGCGATTCTCTCCATAAAGAGCATTTATCGGTTGATCTCTGTATAAGAGATACAGTCTTTCTGTGAGGTAGAAAATAAATCTTTCTGCACATTTTCCTTCAAAAAGAGAATAAATTTTCAACAAAAGATACTTCACATCCTGTAATTGGATGAGGAACCCCCCCCCCCCTTAAAATAATCTACATCTTACGTAAAGTGTCAGGAATATGCCTGGCTTCAAAATCTTACCCAGCTGCACTTGTCTATATTACTGTAATTGTTTGGTACTTATTTAAAAACGAACAGGCCAAATGTGTGCATCTGAAAAATACGTGCGCTTACAAAATGACGCTGCTGCACTGTCAAGCTGTATGTCTTAAATAAATATAAACATGAAAATCTGTGATACATTTCTGTATGCTAAAATTATCAGCATGGCCAGTGTTCGAAGCTCTCAGACTACGTGCAACGGCGTCGATAAAGTGTAAATTATGGATAGGAACACATAATTGGGTTTTACAATTACTGTGACTCCTGCTAAAGTAGTTTAAAGTATTTTAAGGAAAATAGGATTCACAAATTTTTACCAGGATCTGTTGCATTTCTACTGCAAACATTCTTAACATACAGCGAGTTCTCTACACAGCGTAGACGTGAAAGGGAAAAGTGTGTTCTAGTCCGGATCAACTTCGAGGAGCGTCCAATTCTTCCGCATGATGCGCGTTCTCTGAATACCTAATGTACTGCAGCAGGGCTGGAGTTTGGCAGATATTTCAAGGGACAATATTCTCTTACCTGTGTACTTCCCCCTCCTCCTGGTCCAGGCCCTGGGGCCCCTCCACCTTTAGGCTGCTGGGGTTGAGGCTTCACTGTTTGTCCAGCAGATGGAGTCTGCTGCTGTTGGTGGTGATGCCTTCCAGACAATATCTTCCTGCACGCCCCGCCTCCACAACTTTCTGCTTCACTAGCCCCAGGTGCACCCTTAGCACCTGCTCCAGCACCCCCACTTGCCCCCATCACAATAATATCGTCACCAATAATCAACCCTCCAAATTCAGACCCTCCACAACAACTTCCAGCAACAACGGAGGCTAAGGAAGATCCGCTCAGTGACGTAATTGACGATCTCCGACCAGATGATCCCACCAGAGATGCTAAAGAAGAGCTGAGATCTTGTCTTGGTCCAGTTTTACCAACGTTACCGTCTAATACACAAAAATTCCCACTACCAGTTTTAACACAGGCGCCGCAAGTCTCAGTGCCACCTCCCTGTTTCTCACAGACGACGCTTAGAACCTCACCGCCTGCGGTAACGACGTTGACAACTTCAGCCTCAATGTCCCCTCCGCCAGTGATGACGATCTTCCCAGATGCTGTACTTTTAAATCCAATCGTCTGAACAGGAGACGCTGCGGGTTTAATGATGGCAAGGGGCTGCTTAACAATTAGTATATCCTTCCTTGGAGAATATATAATCCCTGGACAGCTGGTTGCCTTGGAGATTGCAGGAGTTGTCGAATAATTGGTAACACTTCTTGGTGGTGGGGGCGGTGGAGGAACGTAGTTTTCTTCGTCGTCAATAGCAAATGCAACGCTTTTCGGTCGCACTGGCGTTGGAGGCCTGCGGACGTCAACACACAGACACTCCTTCTTAGCAGGTTTTGACGTAGAAGGACTGGGTTCGTGAACCTCTGGAATACTTGTCCTACTGGCCGATTTCCTAACTAGGTTCTTCACTATACTCTCTATTAATGGAGATTTTCTTCCAGTGACGATAGAATCGGGTAATGGAGATCTCTTACCGGTTGGAATGTAATCAGATAGGGGAGATTTCTTTCCAGTTGTTTCTTTTAAAGGTGACTTCTGAATGGGTAAGAAGTATTCGGAGGGTTGTGGCGCTAGTGTCTGTTGCAATGGAGATATTGACCTTCTGCTTTCTCTTTCTTCTGGAGGAATTAAATTCTGCAGAGATGTTTTGACTTTTGGCAGTGGTGGTACTGGTGGCGCTGGAGAGGGGGTTCGTCTAGATTCCTGACCGTTTACGGACGCTAAGTATAAACTCAACTGTGAACTTTTTGGTGACGGGGAAGCTAACGATCTCACCTGACCGTCCCGTGTCTTCGGCTTGTCTGTACCTGTTTTATTAGAGTCTGTAGCTTGTTGCTTCGAATTTGTTTCTGCACAATTGACAATACTTTCTTCAGCAGCCCTCGGCTTTGCGTCCGAAGATGTCTGAAATACCTTATCCTTGCTGGGCTGGGTGTACTCTACTTTGATTGTCTCAGAATTATCCGGTTTTGACGCTGGTATTACAGGTGTTGTAACTATCTTGCTACCGGGTAGAGAGGTTTGGCTTGCTCTTCTTTCACGAGGTTTCGGTATAAAGTTTGGAACTACTGGAGGTTTAACAGGAATCGGGTAGCTTCTAGGGGCACCAATTTTATGAACACCAATCAGGGGTTTAACAACACAGTTGGAGTCCGATGCGTGGAAAGCTGCACCGTTACTCTTAACACTGGCCTGTTTTTGACTCCTCAGTAAAACATCCGTGTCATCCACAGTCGACAGATGAACCGCGTTCCCTATTTGATTACTGTGTTGATTAGCCGTGTGACCACCAGCCAGCATTTCGGGAACGACAGGTACAGGCTCAGCTAGTCTTGCTAGCTGAGTGTCCGGACGGGGGCGTAGCCCCCCGGACTTGCCGTCGGAACGGCTGTCCGGCCGAAGGGGCAAAGCGCCAACTCCGTGGAACCACACGTTGGATAAATTGAAACTTATGATTGGTTCTTACGATTGACACGTGTCAAAGAAACAAGATATTTATTTCTTCAGACAATGTCAGTTTATCTTCCTGATTCCCACTTTAAAGTTTCTACACGTGTGATGCAGAGTCACGTAACTTTGTTTCCAATTTAATTGACGCGATTTGAGGTTGGAGGGATGGAACACACCCCTCCGCCAAACGTCGGTTCACATTTCCACTACCAACCCCTCTTCTTACCCCTACTATTTGTGCAAACCACCACCACTGCCACCTCACTTGCAAACCTCTCCCACCCTTACGTAACACAGGTCACCTCATGTTTCAAAAAATTTCTCATAATCGCACTTTGTCACAGATTTTATCTCACTCACCTTAAACGATTTCGCCTCCCTAAAGTAAAAACAATCAGACACAACGTAGAACTATGTTCACAGTGCACAAATAACACGGGGCTTGCTCACGTTTATAACCCGCCCGATTATCACGTCCGAATGCAAAGAGTTTCCGACACACGGGAAACAAATTGTGAAGTAAATTAAACTTATATCACACAAAACACCTTGATTCACCTGTCGACAAGCACACACAGCAACAAAAAAAAAAGGAATACACGATGATTCCCAGATTTTCACAAGCAAAACCTCGTCTCACATACACACACACTCCCCTTTCGAATACATATTGTTTTCAAGTTCTGTCGCTAGGCGGTGTTAGCGGCGTCCGATCGAAGATTCAACGGTGCTCGGGCGTCGTTTCATTCCCCTCTCTAGTTAGGCAACCACCTCACGTACCCTCTTCCCCACCCCTCACTGCCACTACCTTACCCTTCCCTAAAATTAAACCCTCTATAAAGCAACCCCTCCTCTTACATATTCGTTCAACCCCCCATCCCCACCCCAGAGCCGGTAGGGTTTTATATAAGCTCATACCATTCTGATATTTAACCAGGAGGTGGATATTTCCCACCCCAAAAAGCTCGCGAGAAGTCGGTGACCCCATATTCCGGGACAGATCAGCCGCTCCTGGAACGTTATTTTCGTATTGTAGTCATATGGCATTGCTGCGTACCAAACGAGAATCGCGAATCACGCATACAATGAACAGTTCCCCGACCGGGATACATAAACCGACCCCCCTCCATGACAAACGCCTGACATCTTCTACCATTCTTTGAATTACACGTAACAAACTTCCATAGCTCAGTCAGCAAGATGGGTTCACGTAACGTCGTTCAGACCAAGAGTGGCCTATGCATCTACTTGTCAGGTCGTGTTTCACTGCGCCGTCCCAATGTTTAACCTCACAACCGTTACCAAACATTCCACCGCCTCTATGACTATTGATCGTTTATTCAATAATAAAAAATTAGGGCATTCGAGGAGAAAATTCTGAGGAATATCCAGGACGGAGAAAATTTCATAAGCTGACCCACGATTTATAATATTTACCAGATAATATTAGAATGATGGAAGCAAGAAAGACGAGCTGGGGGAGGGGGGGGTGTGGCAGGCATGGAGGAGAAGAAAAATGCTGCAGAATGTCTGCGTGGAAACTAAAATGAAAAATACCACTTGGAAGACCTAAGCGTAGATGGAAGGATAATACTAAAAATCTATCTCGGGAAAGATGATGGGAGGTCGCGCACTGGCTTGATCTGGCTCGGGATAGGAACAAGTGGATGGCTCTTTTGAACATGGTAATGTATCTTCGTGTTCCGTAAAAGGTATATAATTTGTCGACTAGCTGAAGAACTATCAGCTTCCAAATAAGGATTGTGCTGCATAGAGTTACTTAATAACCCATACTAAATATTATCGTGTAATGTTTTGGTACAAATGCATCGCAAAGAAGCGAAATACAGCGGCTATGGTTTTATTTCAAGCAGAAGTGTATTGTTGCGATATTTGGAGGGCACGGGCAAAAACACAAAAACACTTAGAGTAGACAATCTATCGGCCAGTATTTCATCATGGAGCCCTCCCATTATGAGGGACACCGAAAATCCGCTTCAACGACCCTTGTACTTCGGTAACGATACAAAAACAAAAGCGGTGATGATGATAATAATAATAATAATAATAATTATTATTATTATTATTATTTGCAGTACAATGTACTGGTAGACTACAGACATATTTTGGAACAACTTACCTTGCCGGAGCCGCGGTTCTTGGAGCATCTCAGTACTCCGATGGCGTGCTGGCGGTATTCCTTCTCCAGGTGGTCGTGCTGCGCTTGGATACGGCTGCAACAAAACAAATATAACATTTCAGGTTACAACTACAGTCTTTTGGGTTATGACACCACGTAGTTTGGTTGGTGGTTAGCAAAGTTCTGAAGGATCATACTGCTTCTGTCTTCTTCCCTGAAAGATGAGCGTAGATGGGAGGTTAGAATTTAACTGGGCCTTAACCTTTTAAAGCCTAGCGGTAACTTTACGTACCACCAGGTTTAACATTAAAAAATTCTACGTGGTGCTCACATTGCGTTTATGTGTTTTGTACGGATCTCAGAACAAACAGCAACTTTTGCCTTATAAAACATTAAGAGACTGGTTTTTATAACCTAAGTGGAGAGTGTTTACAGCGCAGTACGCACTGAGTCCTTATATAAAACAGATACGCTTCGTCTTTAAAGGGTTAAAGCAATAAGGTACAGTTTAACCTGCCTATAATGGAAAGGCAAGGGACCGTATTTTTTCCATTGCAGATAGGTGCCTTTTAATAAAGGTACTTGAAGTTCAACTAACCTTCTAAAGCCTAGCGGTTACTGTACGTATCACCGGGTTTAACGTTCAAAAAGTCTAATTCTTGCTCACAGCACATTTATATGTTTTATACGGATCCCTGAACAAAGAGCAGCTCTACCTTACACAGCATTAGCTAACTGGTTTTTGCATAACCGAGGTGGAGAGTGTTTACTGGGCGGTACGAACTGAGTCCTTATATAAAACAAGCACGTTTCGTTTTTAAAGGGTTAAAGAACCTCCCATCTGTGGAAGTTTTCCGATAAAGACAGAATTCCGGTCCATCCAGATGCCTTTTGAGAAATATTTCACTGTATGAAGATATTGACTGCCTTCAGCCGTATCCGGATAAACTCCACAGGCGGACTGTCCCAGCTACGTGAGCAACTATCAGCTGCCTAACAAGAGTCCTGTTCTATGGGATTACTACTTAACTGAGGTTCTGAGTATTGTCTGTGTCAAACAATAATAGCCCACTCTTGATTATGGAGCACGGGGTCAAAGCGTAATCATCCGCAACAAATACGTAAACTACGCATATACCAGAGTCACTGATGAAATGCTGGCAAATGTATATACAAGTATTCACAGTACGTTACGAATTTCATTGGACTGACTCTAGACCTAACAGTCCTGTTTTATACGGCGTCAGGTGCAACGACTTCGTAATCATAAATGTCAGCTGTTAAGGATTTTTGAAGAATGACGCTATTGCCTGTTTCAGGTACTCTCACGGGATTAAATGGTGAAAATGAAGAAAATCACAAAATATCTGAGTTATGTTTGCTGACAGTCAACACCAATTTTCAACCACGTAACAATCACAACACCGCTATGCCAATACGCCTGATGTCAGCATCCGCTGCAGAAGTTTGTCCGTCAATTTCTCACCGCGGCGAGCCGAATTTAAACGCCGGTCAATCTACGTGGGATTTGTTGTTGACAAAGTGACGCTGGAACGGGTTTTCTTCCGAACAGTGTACTTCGGAGGCGTAGATGGGAGGATAATATTAAAATGGCTCTTCACGAAGTGGGATGGGGAGCATGGACTGGACTGATGTGGCTCAGGATAGGGACAGGTGGCGGGCACTTGTGAATGCGGTAATGAACCTTCGGGTTCCATAAAATGTGGGGAATTTCTTGGCTAGTTGAAGATCTGTCATCTTCTCAGCAAGGACTCTGCTACGCGTAGTTAGTTAGTTAGTTAGTTAGTTAGTTAGTTAGTTAGTCAGTCAGTCAGTCAGTCAGTCAGTCAGTAGTGTACTTTCTTCTTCCTCTGTCAAATGTCGTTTTATCAAGCTCCAATTGTTCTATCATTTGGTGGATGGACAGTTTACCGATTACAGCCGCGGTGTCACCAATTTAAAAAGCAATGTTCATAAACTAGGGGAAAATAAACACAAATGACAAATTTCTTATTTCAGGGGAAAGGGAAGCATCGTTCACCTGAACAGCAATAATATAAACCCCAGCTCTAAGTGTGTAAAATTTACCTCACACGTCTCTGTACTGTACATAAAAAAAGGTTAACGATACCTGTTTCAGGAGGTTGAGGCTCACAGATTTGAAGGCAATCAGCGCTTGAAGGTAGTAAGGTTGACAGCGATACGCGCCGGCCGCCTTTACCCCCCAGGAAATATTCCTGATACTCATTTCTGTTAGAGGCTGAGTCGACCCCAGGGCCATAGTGCGGCTGGAAGGATTGTGTCAATGAAAAATCCCAGTGACTCCATCGGGAATCGAACCCGCGACCTTCGGCTTGTAGCACAATACTTCAACCAACTGCGTGCCACCGCCCTCTATATTGTACAGGCGCCATAAACTTACTCGTCTTTTCATGAGACTGCCTGCCAGCTACCCCTTTTATATACAGGGTTGTATACATATGTGTGTGTGTATGTGTGTGTGTGTGTGTGTGTCCGCAGATTCGTGTCTACGTATTTAACAACATAATTCTCTGATGAACATCACGCTATAAAATTAGGGGTCCAGAAATAATGTAACCCGGATGGTATTCGAACCGATTACCTCCCTAATACGAAGCCAGAGGATCACTAATACACGAAACTCGATTAATTAGTACAAAATTATATGAGATTTAAATGACTTATTCTCTTATTTGTTTTCATATATTAAAACTGTACGATACTAGCTTGCAATAGAAGAAGCAGTATTCTGTACAAACGTTTATTTCACATTAGTCACTTTACTCTGTAGGCGGCAACAATAACATGCCTTCAACTGTCGACTTTCAGTTAATAAATATCTCTTAATTTAAAGATATAATTTATTTTAAGGTAAAGGCCTTTGACCTTCAGAGAAATTTCAAGAAAGCATGTACTACTCAAACAGCTGCACTGATCCTTGCTTCGGGACGCCAGGCAAAGTTCGAAATTCTAAATAACAGTATTCATTTTGGGCTTCGATCAATACGCCCAATGAACACCGACAATTCATTTTTAATATTAACGACAATGCCCAGCCAGTCTTTGAATAATTTACACACACAAACATACATTGTCAAGAAACTGTCTGATCTTTGTAGTTTGACAATGTCTGGATTAGGCTTTAACACATAAAATTATATCAGCAATTAATTTATTACACCGTGAATAATTTTAATTTTATTGAAGCCATTCGGTGTCAGAAGATACTTTATATTGAACACCTACAATATACACTTAGTGCGTTTTTGCATTTACTAGTGGTACAGTTGTGCTAGTAGTTGCAGCAGTACTCACGAGATGGCAATGATGAGCTCCTGTTTCTGATGCTCCTTGGCTTTGATAGAGCCGCCCTCTGCCAGCGCCACTTGGAGCTCGCGCTGCAGCACGTTGAGCTTGCGCCTTTCCGCTTCCAACAACAGACTTGTCACCTGGGAGACAAACACGTGATCTACAACACATGGTTTAATAGTTCACCCCTCGCCAAATTCAAATGCATGAAATACCACTGCCTCAAAATGGGGATATCATTGGAAATGGGGACTCAGTGGCTTTCCATAATTTACCATAGATTTTTGTTTTATGCATATAATTGATGTGCAATCCTTGACGATGACCTGAAGAGGGTCGAAACATGTTGGAGTTGTAATATTTAACTGTAAATTATATACAATATTATTGTGCATTTTGTTGGTGTTGTCCTATATAATTCCTTTCGCGTATTAACAGCAGTAAATGTAATGACGCTTCGAAACTGGCTTTGTCTGGAAATTTATAGGTAATTGAGGTCTTTGGAAATTATGGAAATAAATATGTTGTTATGTAGCATAAGGACGGATTCACTCTTTCTGCTAGAATATCAAGAGATCAAAGAATTTTTGCAAGATGGGAATCAAAGACTTATTTCCACATGTTCTGGTTTTTCGAATGTCAGGTGCAGTTCGTTCAAACTTCCAGAGGTACTTCAGACATGCCAGTATATGTCATTAACCCCTTAAAGCCCTGTGGCTATTATGTACCAGCGGACTTAAAATAAAAAAAAAATTCTACGTTCTGCCCAACAGTTCGTTCATGTGTTTTGTTTTCCTCTGAAAACAAACAGGGATTATTTCCAAATACAGCACTAACTGGTTGGCTTTTATATCTGAGACGCGCTGTGTTTCCTGCACGGTACGAACTGATGTTTAATGTAGAATTCAAGTTAAACGTAGTCTCCAAATACTAAAGAAAATTGCATCAAATATATTATTACACCAAACCAAAAATATTTGATGTGACGTAAAATTTGCAGCTTTCACGACTCTGTGTTCAGGATCATTGCCTTCTGCGTCGTGACACCCTATATTCTTGTGTCACAACCAAAAACAGGATCATAACCGGAAACACTTACGGCGTCCCGCTTAAATGACAAGATATGTGACGAAGAAAAGTGGATAAGCGAAAATATTCTCAGACTTAACTGTAATTTAGAAAAATGTTTCAAGAAATTTCGACGTTAATTCAGTCATGCGTAACTCATTTTGTGTCCGTGACTACACAAATCGTGCCACAAGAACAGAAACTGCCTAAGGAAAAGTAAAACTTAACAGATCAGTAACTAAATAAATTGAGGAGTTAAAAACGGAAAACTAACTGCAAATTAAACACAAAACCATTTTCAGAAAGAAATATACCTTTGAAAACCACTACTGGTGAACTGTTAACAGTACAAAATGAAAACACAAAGGGACGAAAGAAAATTGGAAAAAAAATGTACAACCACACTCATGAATGCAAGGACAAAAAAAATGTATAAACATTTTTACCGTAGCATGAGTCGTTCTGGAAGAGAAATATCACTCTTTAGGTCTTATCCATATAAAGCAGCGTTGTTACACTACCAGCTGCTTTAACATTAAAACACTAAATGTTGCCCACAGAACGCACTTACATTTTTCTAATAATTGTTACAATAAACAGCCTTTACTTCCCAAAACAACCTCGGTATTTATAAGGGAGATGCAGTGTGTTTCATATTACGGCTGTTTTAAATTCTTAAATATTACTTTCAGGAATTCTGGTTTCAGATATGAATATTTAATGAAAGGAATTTCAACTTGACTCGAAGAAAACACAAACGGGCGAAGGTAAAAATTAAAGAATGTGTAAATAAAAGTAACAAACCATGAAAATACGAGTAAAGAGTTTAATAAAAGAAGAAAATTCCTTAATGAAAATCATCTGATCATTATTGAAAAACGTGCAGGCTGTGCACGAAAAAAAAACACCGATTGACGACAGGAAAAACTACAGTTAACTATATAAACGAAACAAATCACAAGCTGTCAATGAAGTGTTCAAGTCCAATAGGATTCTTTGCTAAAGAGAAATCTCTGGTCAATGGCAGGTAATGGTTTTCAGTACGCGGGTCACGAAGGAGCCCGTGTGCCAGCTCTCTCGGTGGAGTTGTGAAATGGAGTGGAACAGCACTGCCTGCCCGCCCCGACCTACATGCCAGAACAAACGAGATCTGTTGGCCAGTGACCGGACCGCAGAGTTAGACTCTATTGTCCCCTCTGATCAACATTTGACCAGATCGCTGATATTCAAAGGTTAACAAACTTGTTTCTAGCAAACGCAAGAGTAGTCTCCTGATTTACAGCACGAATTTTAGGATTTCAACCTCATATTCGCAGTCCAACAGCGGGCCTCTGAAGTTGGTTTAACCTTTTAAAGCCTAGCGGTAACTTTACATACCACCAGACTTAACATTAAAAATTCTACGTGGTGCCCACATTGCGTTTATGTGTTTTGTACGGATCTCAGAACAAACAGCAACTTTTGCCTTATAAAACATTAAGAGACTGGTTTTTATAACCGAAATGGAAAGTATTTACAGCGCGGTACGCACTGAGTCCTTATATAACACAGATGCGCTTCGTCTTTAAAGGGTTAAGGTCTGCATACTTATAAATTTAGAAGAAAAATACTAGGAAAGGAAGGGGCCATTTGGTGGACAACGACGAAGATGGATATTACAATGAACACAGGTCATACGGAATTGGAGAGGATTCACTGGCGAACTGCTGAGGAGAATAATTACCCTTAGGCACTTCTGAAAGGTGACGAATTTCTTGATTAGCATACATACACAGACATTAGTTTTTTCAAGCTGAATTCTCTTCCACGGTAAAAGTAAAGCAATCCTTGAGTGTAGTTAGGCCCCACGCTGTGAATACGTATCGGGAAGTGACCGTATAAGTAAAATTTATTTGTTAACTCTCATGTATATTTCTTCTGGTGCTACAGCTAACACCAGGCGTCCACCGATACCCTAACACTGTATATATTTGCTCCACATATTCTTAACTTCAGCATCGGACGAAGGCGAATTTTTGTCATCACGGAGGCTTCACTGCCGCAGGAACAGCTCCCTGTACCCATTGAACAAGAGGCTGGGTGGGGCCCAGTCTTGACCTGTATAGTTTACCTGTCGGGTCGTGCCGCGCTTTTTCCGTTCTGGTTGCATCAGGTTCTAACCTTGGCAGCCACTGGCTATCTTGACCGAGGTTTTTCATTACTTTTCTCTGCCCCTTATTAGATATTTAATAGGAATTACGCATTTTAACAATTTAAGACAAAAATTAACCTGAAATACACTTAAGAATTCAGTCCATACCGCGCAGTGAACACTTCCTCTCGGTTACAAAAACCAGTCAGTTAATGCTGTGTAGAGCATAACTGCTTGTCCTGAGATACATATAAAGCACAAATACTGTAGGGCATAAGATAACGCTTTTGAATGTAAACCAGATGGTAGTTACAGTAACCACTGGTTCTTAAAGGTTTAAAACATTTTAATTTTCTTTCGTGGCCTAACTGTACGCCTGTTATCCCAGCATTTGCCAGGAGGGACTGAGAAAATTTACGAAGAAGACTCAGGACAGCTGGTCTCTGAGCTAAGATGCGAAATCCGGACCCCCACAATGTAAAGTGCCGAACAAGCGACCGCAAATTTCGGTAGAAATGTTTGAATTCCGAAAGATAGGCTTAAAATTTAACTTTTGAGGAGTCAGTATTTCAGGCAGCGTTGTGTCAGGTGTCCACGTAGCCTGCACGGGTTCCCTGCAGCGACGCGAATCACTCTCCACTTCACTGCTTAACGCATTACTTGTTTTGCATCGCAGGGAATTGTGGGTCAATGGCACATTGGGTCCGTCGATATGAAGCATTCAATAGCAGCCAATGTAGACATGACTACGCATTCAGTATGATGACACACAAATAATGCTGCTCACTTGCCAGAAACAAATGATACTCGCCTATTTTACAGCTAAGACAACGATTTTCTGTAGATTTTTCAAATGTTTGACAAGTGACGTTTCGGCCACATTTCACGTTCTTACAGGTTGCAGTAATAATGAACGGAAGGCCGAAGAAAACTACGTTGTAAGAAGCTAAACAAATTGTAAGATTTGACGTCTTTCTTTGTCTATGAAAATTTAAGTCTGTTGCGACGTTACTCCGTATACTCTGGTAACTAGGTACCAAGGTTTCGGAGAAATTTTCTGTACCCATTTTCAGGATATGAAACCTGAAGTTGGAGCAGGCTCCTCCGAATATTTGGTACATAGCTACCAGAAAACACGGCGTCATCTCGCAGTAGACATCAGTCTTCATAATCCTGCTGTAATAATGCTGTAATCCTCACTAAACATTATTGGTGTTATACAGACATACAGACATAATACAGTCGACACAAAGGTTTTGTGATTTTTTTATCACTTCTTAATATTTGGCTTATATATATAATATTATGCTTCTTAAAGATTGCAGAGTAGTTATTGTAGCGGTGAAGGGCCCTGCAGCAGACGCTACGGACGAACCGCAGCATTGAGGCTTCTTGTGCAACCCTGTGATGAAGATGATGATGATTATTATTATTTTTTGTCCTTTTCCTAGTAATGGAGCACAGGAGTCATTGACAGGGGAAAACCGAAGAACTCGAGGAAAAACCTGTCCCAGTGCCACTTTGTCCACCACAAATCCCACATGGACTGACCCGGGATCGAACCCGGGCCTCCGCGGTGGGAGGCCGGCGGCTAACGGCCTGAGCCATGGCACGGCCGTTAAGATTGCAGAGTAACTGCACAAGTCTTAGAAACAGAGCTTCACAACACATAAAACTAAAGTATACAAGAAACAATAGAAGAAACCGTATTAACGTCGGATAAATACGCACGAAGTAAAAATTCCTAGTCAAACATAAATTTTAACAACCGAAAATCTGTTACGCCACTTATCACAAAAATAAAGAAAACCTCGCGAAAGTGCACTTATATAAAAAGGAATTTTAATCGTAACAACTACTTTAATATACACAACTTACCACATTTTACAACCAGTAATTATAATGGAATATAACAAGCAATGTGTACTATAAAAATTATATAAAATTGGGATCTAAATTGTTAACACGGTTAACGCGATTTCTAATTTATTAAGGGCCTGACGATAATCAAGTTTGGCCGAAACACGTTGCCAAATAATAAAAACTACTAAAGAATATCACTAAACAGTTGTGTCGGAAGTGTTTAATATTTATATTATCATACAACACAGCGGGATGCCTAACGTAAAGCTAGTACTGGGTTGATCACATCACGTACGACGAGCAGCGCCGTGCTGGAGGCTACTTACCACAAATTGTACAGTTTACGAAAATCTTAAAGTGTCTGACACTGTGACAACTAAATAAAAATCTGGTAACGGTTCAGTAATTTAAAGGCGTAAGACAGCCAGTTGTACACTGCAGGCCCAAAACCGTTCTGAACAGACTTTTTGCTTGCAGAAAATAGCACCCAAAATGATATACCTGTTTTGGTTTCGTGATTGGTTCGGTTCTGCGAAAGAAATCAAAGGAATCTGTCTTCCTGAGGTGTCTGCAACATTGTCTATAGAGTTTTTAATGAGGAAATGGAGAATTCTATACACCACCGTGGCAAACGCGCATCAAATTGGCAAAAAAAGAAATACGTTTCAGAAATTCGCCACATCATCCTGGCCTGCCACTGCAACTGCACCTTGTAATTATAAACAACGTCAGTACGGTAACAGATGACTAAGTTTAATTACCTTAAAGAGAATCCAATTAAAACTCTCATAAGAAGTTACGTGTAATTGAAATTCTCTAGTCCCAAAATGACAAGTGATCTAGAAATAGATGATGTCAAAAACTTTCCAATTTACACTTCTACGATATTTTTCCACAAAGTACGTAAAATTTAAAAATGAGAAAAAATCGTGTTGAAATATCCGTCTATCTTTCAAGTCGAATTTAAAAGTTCGATTCAATAATTTACGAAATATAGAATACGACCTCTACAGTATACACAATCAGCAAACTCAGCGTTCCTCCTATTGGTCATTTTCATCCAATAACGAGCAGTTAGGGGACCTAGGTCTGTCAGGTAATACTTAGAGATTATCGTTTATCGGAAAAGATAGAAGCTACAATACCGACAGAACCAAAGACACCTCTCGACTACTTCATGTAAAAAGAATCACTGTCCCCTGCCATACGAATTTGTTACTCTAACAATGGTTGGTCGCCTGGGGCCAAAATAGTGATTACTCTGAAATCTGAGGCCTTCAACAGTATACAAGCAGTTCTTTGTTACTGCCAAGTCAATCTTCCTTGTGAACAGTATGTATTGCGCAGTGATGTCAGCGCCAAGTCTTATTTATGTTGATTTGCCTTCAGCTCCAATCACGTCATATTCGGCTTTCTCTACTTTACTGACGCTAGTATCAACAAGTTCTTTCGAAACGCCGGTACATACCCATCAGACTACACAGTGTGAAACCGCAGAAAGTATTGTCATATCTCTCACCGTGAGAACCTCAAATCTCACAAGAAAAGTTTCGTTCAGGTCCTAAGAAATTTCTTCCTTACAGAACTGTCGAAGTCCAAATTGAGGCTGTTAAAATTATTCTGATGTGTGATGCATATTGCAGATTCTTCTTGAATCCGCTTCCACTTGTTGGTTGCATTTCTTCGCAATTCTCCCACTGCCATCAACACAGATACCAAATAAAGTAGGAAACTGCAAACAAGCTCGGTAATTAGGTTGTCAGTCAACCAACAATGAAGGAAAGAAACCAAATCCAAAATTTCATAAACTGGCGGCATCTGTGATGCACAGAAGTGAAGTTAGTAGCAAATAGGATAGAGATTGTTGTGACGTGCCTGTAGAGGTCAGTGGTAAGAGTGGAAACTGAAAAGACGATGAGAAATAAAGATGTCAGACAAAAGCGAAAGGAATATAAGCAACGCAAATGGAAAATGGCGACTGCACATATAATTACTTACGTCATGGGGCTGCCACAAAGAGGCGTCTATAGGAGCAGTAGGAAACTGAGCAAGAGATGGAATAAAACAGCATTAAAGGACTTTCAATACCGGAAACATAAAATTAAAAAACTACATAACGAATATAAGGATAAAAAAAGGATACTCACAAAAGAGGAGGAAAGCGTGATGTGAAACTGTTGATTGAGATGGAGGGAAGGCCCAGGAAAAATAGAGTGACGTCATAGGAAGAATTGGCAGAGAAAAGTAACGTGTAAAGAGAAAGAATATGTGAAGGAATATAAACAAGACAAAACGAATAAGGTAATAAGGATATTAAAAACGAAAAGGGGTGGCAAAAAAAAGCAGAAAACGAAAAAAAAAGACGTCAGTCGAAGATACTAAATAACTGCAACAAATAAATAAATAAGCTGAAATAACAAGAAATGTACAAGAAGAATGCAAGGCTGCGCTTAGGAAGTTAATTTAATAAAAAGCCCACTTCCTGGGGAGAAGGAATTGGTGGATGTATATCTAATCACGCTTCACGTAGTCACGGTTTTGTAAATTTACGTTACAAATTTGTTGCAGTTTGGGTTTCGGGTCATATGGTTAGACAAATCGGTATTTTGTCTAACCATATGTTGGTCCAACTTGTGCATGTAACACTAACGGTCCCTATCACTTTCTTATCCGTAAAAATTTCTTAGTCTTTATTTTAACTAGAACACAATTTCTCCGGGCTTTAGACGTGGAGTAATTAAAACTTTACTCGAGCGAATGTCAGCTGCACAGCACTCCCACCTTTCGGTTGTTGTATAAACTAGCCAAAATCCGGTGCGTATGTGCACATAATTGGATATCATGTTATGCTGCTACAAGGTTAATACTTCATCATGAAAGGAGTTTGATAACGAAATGAAGATAAACGACCATACGGAAACAAAATTGATATAAAAATTAAGACTAGCATTCCTAAGATAGGGTTAAAGGTATAACGCGCCAATAACTAGCACGTAGTCTGGTCAGTACTAGAAACTATGTGCACGTTTTTTTGTGTGGGTGTCATGTTACTCAGAGACAACTGGATTGGGTGAGCTGCCATACAAAGCACCCTAACAAAAGATCCACAGTTACACAGTTATTCCCAAAACGAAACACGCTAGATGGTCTAATGCGTGCTATCCAAAGCAAAAAATTTAGGAAATCAGTCTAACATTAAGCACTCTGGCGTCCATAACTGGAAACTTCGCTGACAGTGTTCCCAGCTGCTTCAGGCGGCGCATATAAATCAGCTGTCCGTAAAATACACAGACGAAGGCCGCAAGAATTCTGTACAAGGAAATCATCTCGGCCATCCATCGCGGATTTTTCTCTGCGGTCGGTTACGGAATCGTAAAATATCCCAAGGCTTTGGTAAATTAATATTTGGACAGGAGAGTAACAAGGATTTACGTTCAAGTCATAATGGAATTGTGGAAAGAAGATTCAGCTGCTCATATTTTACAGGAAAACGCGCCCGAAACGGACGGAGCAATGTGTCTCCACATTCTAAATTAACCGACAAAGGACTGACTTCATATGGTTCATCCCGTTGCGTTTAACATGCAAACACATCCATAAACAGCGTCAAGCACAACTGTTTATTATAAAAACACGCAGTATAGCTGCTTAAACCTCAATAATCATGACACTTGTCATGCGATTATAATGGAACGATGTTTGAATACAGCCCATTTTCGTACTTATTAATGCATAACGCAAAATTGACATCTCAATTTTGACAACAGCCGATTTCGGTGGCCTCGCGTTCTAAGGGGTAGGTCTGCGGCCACTCGCTTTCTGGGATTGCGAGTTCGAATCCCGCCGGGGGCATGGCTGTCTGTCTCGTTTGGGTGTTGTGTCTTGTCAGGTAGACATCTCTGCGATGGGCAGATCCCTCATCCAGACGAGTCCTACTGATTGTGCGTGTGTTATTGTGGCCTGGTGCAACAGTAACCCTCTACACATACAATGAATAGGTAGAAGAGGTCAGAATAAGAAAGAAAGAAGAATTTTTGGCATACATTATGCACACAATTTGTGAATTTTCTCTATATATAATGGTCTAAAAGCTGAAGATCACGTCATATGAACCGAAACACCTAGCTGTGATTGGGCTTTTAACCTTTTAAAGCCTAGCGGTAACTTTACATACGAGCAGGTTTAACATTAACAAATTCTACGTGGTTCCCACATTGCGTTTATGTGTTTTGTGTGGATCTCAGAACAAACAGCAACTTTTGCCGTATAAAGCATTAAGAGATTGGTTTTTATAACCGAAGTGGAGAGTGTTTACAGCGCGGTACGCACGGAGTCAGACACGCTTCGTCTTTAAAGGGTTAATAACAAAACGGTATAGTTGATGGCTATTTATTGGTATGCTAACACAGGAAATATCCAGCCAATTAGCCACCCTGTATCAGATGTAAAGTGATCGCTCCAGTGAAAATTTAGATTTTCTGGGTCGCGACATTGCGTCGTGTCAAATGCGGTTGCAGACTTTTCTCAGAACCCCGCCCCCAACATCTTTATTTCTACCTTGAAGACAGAGTCCATATGTTCCTCCGAAACGACAGTAACCACCTTCAAGACTACAAAGCATCACAAGCTACAGAACCACGATCAATACCAATCATCCTGAGTGCCGCACGTTCCTTCTTAATGCCTGGAAAGTTCGAAATACTCCACTGTCAAATTCTACCCACTCATTGCCAATTCTCTGCGCGTATTCAACTTTTCTGAATAAGGTGTAAGGTGTAAATAACGTTTGTGGGCGATACAGTGTTGTTAACCTGCGAATTAACTGAGGCATCAAACAAATGTGACGTTAAACAAAGAGATGTCACACACTGCATGAATGAATTGTGAATCAGTAAGAATTAGTCAAGAGTCAGAAAGCGGCTGCGGGCTCAGGCAGAGTCCCTGCATTTGAAGGACTGGGGAGCGGGGGGGGGGGGGCGGGGGGGGGAGAATATTAAGTACTTCGCGTAGGTTAGCCTGTCCACGGCCTTCCGAATTTCAGCAAATTTTGCGTCACTGCTGAAGAAGCTGCGGACTTTTTTAGTAGTGGAAGAACTTAAAGCTGAAAAACAAGTAAAACAGAAAGATATGTTTCATTCATTTCCTTCATCCGATATGGGAATGGCTGCTGGCTATTTTAAAGAAACGGCAATAAAAACCAACACGTGTCGTCAGCACAAACGTTTGTTTCGCAATAAGCAGCGAGCGGGTAAGTGAGATCCGAGGCTTAAGCGTACAGTTGCCATGGTTACAGCACGAACGGACAAATGCCTTATGCAGCGCGGCTGTCGTATCGCCACAACTGCTGATGCAGATACCAGCACAATAACGTACCGCAAGCAGCTGGAAGAGACAGCCTACGTTAAGTCCGAAGGTGAGAAGGGATGAAAAGAAAAAAACAAAATCATAAATAAGGGTAGAATGAAAAAAGAAAGACAGAAGGAAGGTAAGAAAGAAAACGAAAGAAAGAAAGAAAGAAAGAAAGAAAGAAAGAAAGAAGATAAAAATAAAAGTAAAGAAGAAATAAGACAAAAGAAAAAATATAATTGAAGAGAGGACAATATTTTATGAGGGTAGGAAGCTGAGAACTTAGTTAACGTGGGCCTACACCAGTGCAATGGCAGTACAGGGACAAAATTGCCACACCTTATTGACATTCATTTATTTCAGGTAATATTCGATTCAAAATATAAGGTTTTATTAGCAATTATGAATTATAATTTTTTTAAAAACATCCGTCCGCTCTACATCTACCACCACAACAGACAAACCCGTTCACGTAACCGTCAGTACCACTGACCTAACGTCCATGTTCTGCACATAATCACTTTTAAAACTAAATGAATACAGTTTGATGAAGATCGGAGTAGATCACACGAATTGAAACAAAAAGGATTAAACGAGGGTAGCTAGGAAATGTGCTGCTGGAGAAGGACGGAGAAGATGAGTTGAACCGATCGTGTGAAAAATTAAGAAGTATTACATAGCGTCAATGAGAGGAATATCCTACAGACAACAAGAACACGGAAGAATAAATTGATTGCTCACATCTTTTGTAGAAACTGCCTTCTAAAACATGTTATTAAAGAAAAGATGGAAGGAAGAACAGAAGTGGAGGAAAGAGGAGGAAGACGACGTAAGCAGCTACTGGATGATCTTAATAAAACGAGAGAATACTGCAAATGGAATAGGAAGCACTTGATTTCACTCTGTGGAGAACTCGCTTTGGAAGAGGTTATGGACCTGTCATAAGACAGACTGCGGAATGAATGAAGTGAGAGTGAATGGATGTGAGTGGATATCCTCGTGCTTCTCACAAAGGGCCTTCAATTTACATTAGCAGCTAGAGGGGTCCAAAGGTGGTCCAAATGCTGTGACGAAGGGAAAAACACTGAGTCCAGTTACTGTGTTACCACGGGCTTTATTTGACTTATGAATGAGGACGTGATTTATGTGTTTTCTCTGAAGAACCACACCTAGAAGCGGCACCAACAGGCGAGAGAGACTTTGTTGTTGATCCATTATATACTTTTTAGTGTGGGCAGAGGAAACTATAGTGAGGCTGTTCCACTTGCTGGCACAGTTAGCTGCAAACAACGTAACATCCTTGGCACAACTCAGCTCGTTAGTACGTTATGAAATACTTGAAAATAAATAGAAGCCACTTCTTTTAATGGTAAAGTCGTGTCAGTTGAATTATGAGGTGCTAAACTTGTAACTGCTCATCATGCAATTAAGGAAGGTTCACTATAATACGTTGCCTTAAAGACCACTCTATCCTTGAACACGCTGACATGTCCGCAAAAGGAGTGTCAGCCTTTCGCAGGAACCTTCTGTCTGAATCTTCAGTGTAGAAGCTTAATTGGACGTAGCATGTTCCTCTGATCCAAATACATTAACCTTTTAAAGCCTAGCGGTAACTTTACGTACCGCCAGGTTTAACATTAAAAAATTCTACGTGGTGCCCACATTGCGTTTATGTGTTTTGTACGGATCTCAGAACAAACAGCAACTTTTGCCTTATAAAACATTAAGAGACTGGTTTTTATAACCGAAGCGGAGAGTGTCTACAGCGCGGTACGCACTGAGTCCTTATGTAAAACAGATACGCTTCGTCTTTAAAGGGTTAAAAAATTCTACGTGGTGCCCACATTGTGTTTGTGTGTTTTGTACGGATCTCAGAGCAAACAACAACTTTTGCCTTATAATACATTAAGAGACTGGTTTTTATGACCGAAGCGGAGAGTGTTTACAGCGCGGTACGCACTGAGTCCTTATGTAAAACAGATAAGCTTCGTCTTTAAAGGTTTAAAAAATTCTACGTGGTGCCCACATTGCGTTTGTGTGTTTTGTACGGATCTCAGAACAAACAGCAACTTTTGCCTTATAAAACATTAAGAGACTGGTTTTTATAACCGAAGCGGAGAGTGTTTACAGCGCGGTACGCACTGAGTCCTTGTGTAAAACAGATACGCTTCGTCTTTAAAGGTTTAAAAAATTCTACGTGGTGCCCACATTGCGTTTATGTGTTTTGTACGGATCTCAGAACAAACAGCAACTTTTGCCTTATAATACATTAAGAGAATGGTTTTTATAACCGAAGCGGAGAGTGTTTACAGCGCGGTACGCACTGAGTCCTTATGTAAAACAGATACGCTTCGTCTTTAAAGGGTTAATATTCACACTCAGGCTGTGAGTGTCTCAGATCCCACAAAGCAAAAGCGGTACATTATGTGATGCTCGGCGAAAATTTGTATTAGCTCAAAACTGAGATACTTGTAGCGCGAATTCATCTCAGCGAGTGAGTGTGCATTTATAATAATAAATTTATACCATTAAATGAACACAAAGCATAAAAGTCGTGTAGAAACCGCAAGTACAGTTGAGTTACTAGCGCATAGCTACATATTCACTGTTGTCATCGAGCTGCGGCTGAAATGTGCCGGTATTTATGTAAAGGAAATAAGAAATACGCTGAAGTTCGAAAAAAATCATTCTCGTATTTACCACCTTTTCTTCTTCATTTCTTTGACACACAGCTGCACAGAAGTCCGCTGCGGTTAAACGAGATGTGATATATTTCATGCATTTGTCCATCACCATTTTTCTTCCTTTCTTTACTCCCTTCACGCCTCTATCTTCTACCCTCCTTTTTCCATTAAATCAGTCAATTAAATTACATCTTTACTTCAGATGGCACAGTTTCTAACACAGAACTGCCATCTGTCCAACAACGTAAGACCTATCACGGCGAGAATATGATATAACACACACACGTAGTCATAACGTCTGATGTGTGTGCGTGCGTGTGTTTGTGTGTGTGTGCTGAATATCCGAAGCAGTGCGCACACAATTATAAAATAAAATTGTCAATAAAAAGATATCAAGAAATGATTTAGTCACCTACCTCGAGTTGGATGCCAAAGAGATCTCTAGAACGTTCTGGATCACGTGGTTTTTCCACTGTATGTCCATTTTCTGAGCCATCATGCAAGTTCATGTCATCTCCGCCACCGCTACTGGCGCCACTGCTGCTCTCCTCTTCTTCTGGCCTCATGGTAGATCAATCCTGAAAAAGTTTAACAAATGAACACACTGATCGTCTAAAAAGTGATAAAACGTAGTTGACATCGATTTTGTCAATGACAGAACTTAGTTATTCTGGTTTTCACATTAGCAGCTACTTATGCAAACTTTTGTATTTGTTTCAACGTACGCAAAGGGTTTGACAACTCGCGAAATATCCGTGGAAATTCAACAAGAAGATTTTACCAGTCTCAATTCTGGCTGCGGATTCTAGAGATAGCCGTTCGAGTGAAACTCTGTGGTTCATTATAGCCTTCGACGGACAAAGAGTTGGCTCAGTTTCACTGAATATAAAAACTACTAACCGTTTTTTGGGTAAAAGTAGACTCAGCAGACCACACACTGAAGCACAGGCACATCTAAGGCACATTTACTGCTAATATATCCTGACGCGGCCTTAATTGCTACCAACAACCAACATTCATACAAACAAACATACACGTTATCATAAACTGTGAGATAATGAATATGTAAACAACCCCAAATATAAGACATAAACATAGAATGTAAGAGCCTTCATAACTTGTAATTTGGTCGTCACATAAAACAGGATGAGATGAATAGGTCATACAGAGGTTATGGCTAGGCTTACATCATATAAGTTGGAATGCCTGAAGGGAGGAGACCACTTGAAGCTCTTAAGCATATATAGGAGTATAATATTAAAAGGATATCAAAGAACATGGTATGATGGATTGGATTCAACCCACTCAGTTTAGGTTCAAGTTGCAAATAATACAATGGGCTTCATGCTCAGTAATTTGTAGGAAACTTCTTAGGCAGCTGAAAGGAAATCAGCCCTCAGAAAGGGTTCTGCAACAAGGAGCCCTCAGAAAGTGCTCTGCGACAAGCAGCCCTCAGAAAGGGCTCTGCAACAAGCAGCCCTCAGAAAGGGCTCTGCAACAAGCAGCCCTCAGAAAGGGCTCTGCGACAAGCAGCCCTCAGAAAGGGCTCTGCAACAAGCAGCCCTCAGAAAGGGTTCTGCAACAAGGAGCCCTCAGAAAGGGCTCTGCGACAAGCAGCCCTCAGAAAGGGCACTGCAACAAGCAGCCCTCAGAAAGGGCTCTGCAACAAGGAGCCCTCAGAAAGGGCTCTGCGACAAGCAGCCCTCAGAAAGGGTTCTGCAACAAGGAGCCCTCAGAAAGGGCTCTGCAGCAAGGAATCCTTTACGCCACAGGAAACCACTCAAAATTCTCCCAGAACCTGTACATAAATCCTCCAGTTCGACACTGATACATTTCCGACTTGAGAAACCCGTTTATTCTATTTTCGGTAGCTGAAGCGAGGGGGCGGATGGGCCCCATGTTTTGCCAACCAGCACTCTCGCTTATCTTGTTGCATGATGTAGGAGTCTAACCAAACATAATACAAGGCAGAACAAAAGACAATCGCCACATGAGACGGATTCATCGTGCCCATGTTTCTATGGCACTAAACCACCGTGACAAGATGATGCTCAGTGGCGTGCCGTCACTTGATAGTGTGCATGAGGGTCAAGTTGCTAAAGAACGGATTGCCTTGACTTGACTTGTGGTATACAACGCCCACATGTTGTAAAAAGGAGGCAACCCAAAAACATGAATTTTGCAGGAGAAGCAAGAAGGTGGCTCCGTTTTACATATTACAAATGTTTTAGAGAAGTAGGATATCCCCAACATATTTTGGTTATTCTTGAAGATGGCGTTGTCATCTTTTTACATGTCATGGAGGACCATCAGTTGAATGATTTGCTGCACAGAACTCAGTGTGTCTCAAAGTGGCAGTTAGCCCCTTTTTACAAAACAGGGACGATATTAAATACGCTTCAGTCAGTAAGCAATAATTCTACTCACACTACTTTACTTGCTGTGACGTTAATTCTTTTCCTTTGTGTAATACAATTATTTAGTACTATGTCAAGGGTTGTCAGTTGAGCCGTTTCCCAGCTGACTTCAGTACTAACAAATACATATATATATACATATATCAACACTCGTGCATAACATAAAACAACGTGTTACGATATAAAACCGAGTTCCTAGACATTTGTAGTCTTATTTCTGAGATTTGAAATGCGGGGCAGCGCAGTCGAGTACAGCGACCAGGCTAAACGATCGACAGCCAAATAATCGTCGTTCGATCCCCTGCACGGACAGGAGACTTTTCTCAAAATCGTGCAGACCATCTCTGAGGCCCAACCAACCTCCAAATCAATGGGTAGACGTGTTTCTTTTCCGGGGGCGGCGGCGGGGGGGGGGGGGGAGCGAACGGGGCGTGACACTAACATCTCAATCTAGTGCCAAAGTTAAGAGTGAGTGGAGCTACACCCCCACTTCCTCATAAGCTTTCATGGTTTGCAAATGCAGCACCTTTCTCGCACCTTACCTCTATCTTTCACAGATTCATCACCTTCTTTAATCGAGGGCAGGTCTGCCCAGAACTTGACGTTTATTTTTCTTTTCAACAGCATATTTCTAAATGTTATGGGGCCCATTGCCTCCCTCTTTTATCGGTATTTCACATTATTCTCTGAAGGCTAGAAAGGTGTTCGAGTAGTAGAACTGACCAATCACCTTACAAAAGACATGGAGTATTACAACTACGCCTCCCATACGTTTTCATACCGTGCACTATGCAAGAAAAGAAAACAATTGAAGTGACTGGCTTAATAAAATAATGGAATGATTAATGCTGCACGCCACTGATTACAATGGCGTGTACATATGTGGTTTATGGAAAGTGATGACACGATAACCCACAACTGGTTTGCTACGGTTCTTTGTTTACGTTACCGGACGGAGGTGAAATCACAGCTTAAATATTACGACAAAAAGAATAAGTACAATTTCCAAATAAAAGACAACGTGTCTAGCAGGCGGACAAACATGTATCACTGCTATCTTTGCTCACATCTGTGTGGTGATGTCTCCTTCATTGCGTCATATTCTGAAGTTCGTAACTTATCCTTCTGTTGAAGTCTCCAGCTTTGGTTGTGTTGACAGCCAGTCATTACTGGGCCTGTTTGGAAATAGGATCTACATTTTTGCATTTAAAAAGCCCACTGCAGCGTACACAACATGCTGTCGCACAAATTAATCTGTTGTACTACTACTAACATCTACTGATTACAGCGGAACTGTTCATTTGTTCTGCATTTACAGGTTCTGTGTCACTTTGAAATACACGGTGCAGACGCCGCATGTATGGATACTGACCACGTACCAGGGCAGGGACCATTCGGAAGAAGTCAAACAAACGCACTACCAACGAGGACGTTAGCTTTTCTGTTCACCACCAAGTCCGGACTGATTCTGGATCTCAACACACACCCAACTTAATAGAAGACGCAAAATGTTTTAACAGTTAAAAATGCCGAAACTTGAAGGCACTCTCTTATAGCCATTTACGTTCAAAAATGCTTGCTTGGAAACAAGGACTAATTCTCTGTATCTTTCCTCCTTTAACTTTACGGATGTCATAAACACTTGGAGATCACTACATTGTACTGCAGACTCTAAGCCTCTCCAGTGCATGAAAAGGAAAATTTTCAAGCTTTGGCCGATTTTAGTAGGTGAATGAAGACGGTGGAGACATTGAAGAAGACACTGGTTACTCCCATAATAATGTGAACTATTCATAGATTCGTTAACGACGCTGTATTAAGTACAGAGGCTAAACAGCGTGAATATATCAGACGAAGCAGCCAGTGGGGAAAGAAGCCCTATGCTGGAAGTACAAAAAGTAAGAAGACTTTTTTTTTTCAAGATATCTGGTGCCAGCGTCGAGATTCGAAACCGTACCTGCCGAATATCAGTCAAAAGCTCCAAATTTGACTTAACCTGCCGCAGCATCGAAGCGGTGTAACGACTTCATTATCTGTCTCGAAGCCTTTCAGTGTCCGTACGTAATTGAGTGACTCTGTTTCATTAACTACATTTTATGTACCATTGAAAGGAATGGGAGATGTACTGGTTAGAATTGGAAAGGAACCGGTGCTGATCTGTTTTATTCGTTTGAAAGGCTTAGGAAAATTATAACACTATTAGACAGTACATGCAGCGGCCCTGCCCAAGATTAAAACAGGGCGCTTTCACAGTACACCTCAAAGGTACTGAACTAAATTTCTACATTTTTTCCAGTGGCACAACAGCCCCTTGTGGGCCAAGGCCTCCCATTATCGAGGCTTCAAGACCACACTCAGACACACCACAATCGGTATGACTCCTCTGGACGAGTGATCAGCCCGAAGAACAGACCTCTACCTGACAATACACAACACTCACAAGAGAAAGACATCCATGCCCCGCGGGGGACTCGAACCGACGATCCCAGCGAGCGACCACAGACCCACGCCTTAGCCCGCGCAGCCACTGGGATCGGCAGACTTCTACATTACGTAGGTCGTTATTTCAAGCAACATCCTTCGTGCGCCTTAGTTGATCTGATTACGAAATTTACAACAGATAATTCCACAACTTACATTCCCATTCTGTCTACAGTTCATACATCAGTCGGCGTAATATTGTACCGTACGTAACAAATTACAAAAACTAGGTCTACATTTGTGACCTACTTGGCTGGCCTCTGCCCGCTGTACCTCTTCTGTATGTGCCCTCCCTTTCTTTCACTTAACCATATGCTTCGCTAAGTCATGGTAAGTACAGTATATTAAAAACTGACCTTCATTACACAAAATCGTCTGCGACGCCTTTCAACTAACCTTGTATAATTACACACCTTCGCTCACACAATCCACACTTCTCTTTAATTTCCGCACCAACGTCACTAATAAAATATGCCCAAATTTCAACTGATTCTATATAGCAGAGTCGGCATTGAGTAGCAAACATTTGCTCAAATTTTAAAGACGTTTCTTGCATTGTATGAAACAAAGGTTTCATTACGGTGTTCACAAAAGCATATAACAGGTCCCTATTTTAGGCCAGACGAATTCAATCCATACTTTTACATTTATTCCCTTAAGATCTATTTTAATAATATTCTCCCGTCTACGCTTAGTTCTACCAAGTGGTATGTCTCCTTCAGGCTTTCCCACAAAAGTCTCTATGGTATTTCTCATATCTTCCGTGCATGCTACATGACCCACTACCCTTATCATCCTCCTCTATTTGACCATTCTAATAATATTTCGCGAGGCATATGAATCACGACTCAACTAGATACGCATTCTTTCCCCACCATTTTATTGCTTCCTCCCTCTTAGATTAAAATATTTTGCTCTGCACTATGCTCACTGATACATTAAACCTGTAATCCTCCCTTAATGTAAGAGATCAAGTTTTTACAGCCATGCAAAACAAGAGACAACATAACAGGTTAGCGTATCGTGATCTTCGTGTTTTTTTGGTAATAGTTGGGACGACAAAGGGACTGAAATTGCAAATCATTTCCATATTTAATTTGGTCTTAATTTCTTCGTGAATACAATTTCGATTATCAAATATAAAGACAAAACCATAGAAAAAATTACAACTTGTAGGGTAACTCAAGTTATGTGCACTGAAGACGGCGCACTCAGTACAGCACTTTAAAATTCTACCCTGCTGCCTTCTCTAGCATTTCATCAAATGCGGTATGTTCAACCATCACTTGTAACAAAACGAAAAAGTGAATATTAAGGATATTTACCAAAAGGATTTACCCATACTGATATATCTTTTGTTTAGAAATCAAATAAATGGAAAAACATGTTTCGACAAACAAGCAGTCATCGTCAAGTCGGCCGTACGTCTTACCGTATTTCACGTAAATGGCTGCATTTTGCAAGTTATATTATTTCACGTCACATCGAGAATTATATTTTTAATAATATCACATGAACTTGCCAGTCAATTTAATTGCGACTAACCACCGCGTGTAAATATGATGTTACAGTATTTTCGATCTGAATTGCATGTTAAGGCGTATAAACATACATAACGTGTAACGAAAAAAGACAAAAAGGTCTACATCCCTAAAGAGTGCGAAAAGATCATTCGATTCTGCATAGTACGAGCCGCGGACAGCGTCATTAGATAAATAAAAAGAAACTAAATTACAGTCGAGCTACCAAAAGACTGTAGGTCTGTAAAACGAATAAAAAATGACCCAAAGTTCACCATTCTCTATCACGTTTCTCACTCATACTTCACGATTTTACGACATGCCTAATGAAACATGACCGTCTACAGCATGTCTTTAAAGTGAAATCCCATCTCCTTTCTCCACTACAGACAAGTGACTTGTCAGTGTTTCAGTTAATCTGACAAATCCGCTATAAGCAGAGGAGGAACCGCGTGCGAAATGTGGCCGGTTTTCAACGCCAAATTTAAGTTCAAAGAAATATTTTATGTACCGAACTGCCGCACTGATATACTGGCACATAGATGAGGTTTGGAATATATATTGTAAAAATTATCAGCAGGGGTCGAGAATGCGATCTCATGGACCCGGTTTGGTACAGACATTATGACTGGCGACGATTTTCTGAGAGCACTAATGGCGGAAGGTATTTCCCCCACGTCACCTAACATTTTGTCAGCTTATACGAACGAGCATGAATTCCATTGTTCTCTCCGAAAACCATCCGCCTTCAGCGCTCAGTAAGAGTATTCTCGTAATCGACGTTCGAGACTTGGAAACTGGAGGCGTAAATCTCATTCAATCACTGTAAGTACAGACGAATCGATATATTTGATATACGCTAAGTGACAGCCGACTAACCCTTGAAA
The DNA here is from genome assembly GCA_013340265.1 of Coptotermes formosanus. Taxonomy (NCBI): domain Eukaryota; kingdom Metazoa; phylum Arthropoda; class Insecta; order Blattodea; family Rhinotermitidae; genus Coptotermes; species Coptotermes formosanus. Next base: position 875,974 of record BLKM01000679.1, on the reverse strand, counting down.
CCTTAGTGCTTACTATATGTACCACAAGGTTTGGAATTCAAAAATTTTACGTTGTGCCCATAAAGGTCATTTATAACTTTTGTAACACTAGGAACAAACGGCGATTATTTTTCTGTACAACATTAACTGACTGGTTTTTACAACCGACAGGGAGTATGTTTACTGCGCGGTACGAACTGAATATTTAAATACAGTTCAGAATAATCCCAGGATTTAAAGGGTTACTCACACTTTTACATCGAACATTTCTTATCGCGTTACGTCCGGCCTGTATCAGGACAAAGAGTAAAAGAGAAAAATATTGATACCGCACGGCGATCGGAAAAAGGGCCTAAGCAATGGGGCATGGAACAACGATCCACTTTTCCTTAAGACCAAAATATATTTCTGGCTACCAGGAACATAAAAACAACTCCGCTGACCCTCCGTGTGCGAGTAAACGTCAACACATAAGAAGAGAGTATGAGTGGAACAACAGACGTAAAAAGGCGAACATTCACACACAGAAATTAAAACCGAATGTTGCGTCGTCACACGGTGCGAACTCCAAAGAAAGGAAAGGTGCTGATTCTCGACGCCTATCACTTGCCTAGAAAGTAAAAATGTCAAAATAGTCACTGTCTCTTTTTTATTTCTCCTATAGGTGAATGGCTTTCAGTCTTCATTGCTTGTTTCAATAGCCATCTTAAATTTCCACAGTAATCTGTTCTTGCAGGCTCTATCTTCGAAACCTCGAGTTTCTCCCACAAAGACATTGATGTGTTGCACACCTGAACATACGCTTCTTCCTCTTCTTCATTCCTTCCTTCTTCTTCTCCATTTCTTCCCACGCCTCCCGAAGGTGACCAATGCTACACAGTCTCGAGTAATATCGCCTTTTTAATTAATTAATTCATTCATTCATTCATCAATTCGTTCATTTAACCTTTTAAAGCCTAGCGGTAACTTTACGTACCACCAGGTTTAACATTAAAAAATTCTACATGGTGCCCACATTGCGTTTATGTGTTTCGTACGGATCTCAGAACAAACAGCAACTTTTGCCTTATAAAACATTAAGAGACTGGTTTTTATAACCGAAGTGAAGAGTGTTTACAGCGCGGTACGCGCTGAGTCCTTATATAAAACAGATAAGCCTCGTCTTTAAAGGGTTAATATGACTATAATGCCTTCGCCTTCTATTTTATACTCCCCTTATCACTGCTACAGCAACATCCATTTCAGACATCCTTTCTTCTGGAATACGATGCCGCATAACTGGAAAAGTGCTTCCCGACATTTGGACGTAGCGCATTGGATTCACACCCAAGCTTCGAAATGTCTCAGTTCGTGAGCATCATTCTTGGACATTTCTACCACTGAAGATGATTCACTACGTTGTCTCGAAACGTCAGGAATGGATACCGCAACCACACCGACGTAAAAGCCTAAAAACTCGCACAACCTCCATTTACTTCCACTTTTTGTGTGTTTCTTGAAGTTGTGCAGACATGCGTCTCTTCTACGCGGAGTGAAAGCCAGGGACAGGGTTCCTGCAGTGAAGCTGCAGCATCCACCCACACAACCACGCCCGTATTCGGAGCTGGTTCACTTGAACAAAGTTGGGGCTGGACAGCTCAGGGACAGCTAAACTGAACAACCATGAATCATGCTGCAGCCTTTAAGACTGACAGCAATGAAATCGAGAAGGCCAATTATATGAATCCTGGAGTTGTGATGCAGACATATCTTTAGGCCGTGATGAGAAAAACAATGGATTAAAACACGTATTAACATTAACCCTTTAAAGACGAAACGTATCTGTTTTATATAAGGACTCAGTGCGTACCGCGCAGTAAACACTTTCCACTTCGGTTATAAAAACCAATCTCTTAATGTTTTATAAGGCAAAAGTTGCTGTTTGTTCTGAGATCCATACAAAACACATAAATGCAATGTGGACACCAAGTAGAATTTTTTAATGTTAAACCCGGTGGTATGTAAAGTTACCGCTAGGCTTTAAAAGGTTAAGGCGCTCACGAGACAGAAAGCTGTTTTAAATGAGAGGGTGAAGATTTCCTTGTGTTTAAATAACGACAAGGCCCTGAAGCCGTATGGGACAAAGGAGGTTGAGGTCCACTCACTCTTAACCGTGAGTTTAGAAGGAGCGTGTGGTCATCTTCACGCCCCTGTACCCGCAGGAGAGAAAAGTCTGCATTTGAGAAGAGAAAAATTTCTTTCACATTATTTCCAATTCACTCGTCACACAACAATTCGATGTTGCGCAGTGCCAACTTACTGACAGCGTCGGTAGGTAAACCACAAATCGAACTGAATGCACTGATCTAACCGCTGCCATGATTCATGTCACATCTACCCTAAAGACGCGTTATTTTGCTGTACGACAGCGAAGGTGTGCAATGGATCTGACTGACACATACACTGTTGCGCTTTACATAGGGGGAACAGACTTCGCAGAGAGACGCCGTACTACTGAGATGTGAGGTTCTCGCAGTAGTGACCGTCAGAATTGTTGTATTTAGGTTCGTGCTGCTTTTACCTTGGCTGATCGCTATTGGTACTTCGCGGGAGACTTCTGCATGCCTTACCTACCACGATGGTGATTCATTTCTCTTGTTTTATACACCATGGCCTATAACACAGACTGGTAATATAGAGTGTGTTTTTTCCTACTTGACCGATAAGCACCGACCCGACGCTCTAGTGAGTTTTTATCGGACATTCTAAAGGTTATTATCACTGCGGTAGTTTGTTTAGCTCCCGTTATCGACTGTTAAACATCCCCGACAGGCGGCGTAAGACACAACGCTGGCACAGTGTCGGTCGGAGCGTCGGGCCGGCTCTTATCGGTCAAGCAGGAAAAAACACACCCTACACTTTGGTAGAAAACAATGCTTCTTACTTATAATTGTCACAAGATTTCATGGATTTAAATTAGTTACTAAAGGCACTTACTAAGTTTCACAAATTTACAGCACTTAAAAAACACAATTTCATAGTCACTGACCTGCAGGTTTTCTCGTGGAACGTATAAGTCATGTTCGACCAAGTTTTTCAATTAGTAAAAAACCGTTGCAGTTTCAACGGGAACACTTGGCAATTCTCGTCTACAATCAGGATATCTACAGACAACCCTTCTACTGGTCAAATCATGCAGATATATTACTGCCCTTGACGTACAATATTAAATCAAAACTTCGCTGACCATGGACAACAAGAAAGGCGCAGAAGCTGCAATACCGACAGAAGAATAACAAAAGAGGTACCTCTAAACTGCTTCACAGCGATCGACTTGTTTACGAGATACACTGCCTTTTGGCTTACGCACTCGCCACGTACGCATATTACAGGCTACATGGAGACAAATTAACGACAGAATTTCAACTCACGCTTTCGCATAACTTAAGCAGATTGCTTATGCTTCCAGTTTCTAGAAATATAGAGTTCGTAAATGCAGTTCCGTGTCCTTCATGAGAAAACACGGTGAAGGGAGTGGAGGTGTAGCTCCATGTATTCTTAACCTCGGCATTAATTTGTCTGAAGTATCAGCTTCAAGCTCTAGACGTCTTACTCCAGGAGAAAGCGCCCCTGCCATCCAGTGAATAGGAGGCCGTGTGGGCCCAGGGCGGGCTGGACGTGTTGGAGAATTCACAAATTTTGTGCCACCTGCCAGGAATCCAAACACTAGTTCTAAAACCCGCAGCACGTAGTTGAGACACTACACTAACTGATCTATCCAGATGAGTATGTAAGGACTCTTCCTGTATACACACACTTGCAAGAGTGAATACCGAATCCTAGAGGCTAAACTTCACTTTCGGTTTCGGAAGAACACGGCTGGACGTTTACTGCTGACACCACAGACAAGGTAATCATCTCCACGTGACAGTGAAACGAACACAAATCCTTTCACTCTGCAGGACATCACTTAGAGCGGAGCTCCTAAAAACTTCCCGAAACGGTATTGAGAACTGCTGGAGCATAAACTTGCTGACTAATTTAGAACGCGCAAAAGCAAAACACTAACGAAATGTTTTTCCTTTTACCACTTATAAACTACGTCTCTTTGAGCACGCGTTACAGTGAAAGTTTCCAGAAATCTCAGCTAATATTTGGTGGTAGACAGAGGGGTCTTTGATAATCCTGCATTCAAATGGGAAGCTGATCTTTGAGAAAAGAGAAAACCTGAAATTCTATTTTTTTTTGGCGCAACATCCCAAATTGTGAATAGACCACATCATTGTTGAGGTTTCTAGATGATAAAGATTCAGAAATACACACACACACACACACACACACACACACATACATGCGCACGCGCGCCCTGTAGGATTCTTTTGAATCACTTATCAGCTCGACGCAGAAGCCGCCACCTGCACAACAAACAACAAAAACAACAGACGAACACCCATGCCGTCAGAGAGATTCGAACCCGCAATCCCAGCAATTAAGCGGCCGCAAACCTACGCCTTAAACAGCACGGCCACTGGGATCAGCTCTGTGTATTTTACAGTAGTCAATACGCCGGGGTATTGCAGTGACCTGCGTGTCTTACGCACTGCATCTTGACAGCATACCGCACAGGAGGCGCGGAACAGCGCAGAATGTTTTACTCCACAGTGACAGACGTAATAGACCTTGACGTGTCTCGCCCCATTGTGTTATCTGTAATAATAAGCAGTAATGCAACACCGTCAACGCAAAATTCATTGTAAGAAAAAGTTGTGTTGGCCGTGTTAAAGTACTGTTACTTAGGCACTAAATTATTTAACGGCTTTGCCTCAACTACATAGGCTATGTAATATCAAGGGTGGGGGGGGGGGGGTGGGGTGGGGTTAATGTAGACGTGCAGTTTTCTTTACTGTGGCTAAAGCGGCAGAAACGTGAATCTCGCCACTCTTATTCATTACTGAAATTAAGAATATGTGGAGTTACGCTTCTACCCCAGCCGATCCCAGTGGCCGCGCGGTCTAAGGCGTGTGACTGCGGCCGCTCGCTTGCTGGGATCGTGGGTTCGAATCCCCCCGGGGGCATGGATGTCTCTCTCTTGTGAGTGTTGTGTGTTGTCAGGAAGAGGGCTCTGCGAGGGGCCGATCACTCGTCCAGAGGAGTCCTACCGAGTGTGGTGTGTCTGAGTGCGAAGCCTCGACAATGAGGAAGCCCTGGCCCACTGGGGGCTGTCTGCCATGAAAAATAAATACTTCCACCTGCACAATTCATTCCATTTTGTTCAACCGCACTTCTGATTTATTTAATTCTGTTGTAAGTAGCTCAGATTTTACGGTATCGAATGATTGATTTGTGACTAGAATGCGAAAGAAACCAGTTGTGGTTCCTGGAATACTTGAGAAAAATCACGAAAAATGTCCCTCAGGATAGCTGGTATCCGGGCCGAAACTTGGGGCCGGTTCCACCAAATAACAAGCAGAATTGACAGCCATCCAGTCGCGATGTCCTGTGATGCTTAATAACAAAGACAGCGATCTGTTGCACTTCATATATAATCATCTATTTGAATGAGGTCTGTAAAGTTGCAAAGAACATGCATGAACAATACAGGTGTGTACACACTGAAAAAACAAGTCCCCAAGTTTGATGTTACGCCTACTGTAACAAATTTGTGTTTGGCAAGTTGTACGTACTTTTCTGTGCAAGACGACCTATCACGCAACCCTATCCTCTGAAACGAGAAATGATATTACTCTGTGAGAATTTAAAAGGGTGGAGTGCCTACCACAGAACAGTACCGTGTTCACGTAAGCGTGTCGCGTCCACAGTAGTGTCGGATACCAACTGCTTAGCACTTTGCGCTAAATGGTTAGGAAGCAACCCTCTCTGTCTTTCCGGAAGTTGAGTGAGGGCAGCATGCCTGTTGTGGTGTCGCGTTACGCCCCTGGTAGCACCACGCACCGCTAAGCAGCTGTGTGCAGTGGGTGTCATTCCACCCTGAACAGCGGAATAAAGCCACGTGTCGTGAAAACCACTCACGGAAATGTTTCAGCTTTCCTAAGTCGTCTCATAACAGGATATATGTTATTAATATAGCTGTAACTGGCATTATCCTGACTTCTTATATTGAACTCTCACTTTGTCATATGACTGGCTGACACTAATTCTCTGTGGAATTGCGGCGTCTCAGCGGCAGTGTCCGTCCCCCTGATGACAGATGAATGGACATGGAGTATTGATGGATTAAGCCGATGTCAGTGGCCGTGAGGTCTAAGCCGTGGGTCTGCGGCCGTTCGCTTTCTGGGATTGTGGGTTGCAAGCCCGCCAGGGCCATGGATGTCTGTCTCTTGCGAGTGTTGTGTGTTGTAAGGTAGAGGTCTCTGCGACGGGCTGATCACTCGTCCAGATGAGTCCTACCAAGTGTGGTGTGTCTGAGTGTGATCGCGAAGCCTCAATAATCAGGAGGCCCTGGCCCACTAGGGACTGTTGCGCCACTGGGAAAAAAATTGCTGAGTTGATCACTGATAGTGGAACATCGAAGTGCTATTTCATCCAAAAAATATCAGATGGACTGTTCTGGCACCCAACACGAATTCCGCAGTTAGACCCAGAGGGCTAACCGACTGAATCAGGTTACAGTCATGCACCGTCGCTGAACGAACGCCAGTTCTTCTTCAGGCAGTAAAGTAATTCCGCGCATTACCATGTTCACAAGAACCCGTCATGTGCCCCTATCCTCAGGTAGTTCAATCCACTCCACGCCTCTAACCTATATTGAAGATCAACTTTCATATTAAATTTAATATTATCCTAGGTCTACCAAGTGGCCATTTTCCCTCAGGTATCCCTACCAAAACTGTGTGTGCACCATTCTGTCTCCCAAACTGTCATCCAATCATTGGACCTTATGCAGTCCGAGCTACTGATAGAGTTGTTAAATGGACTTCAAACAGACAAACAAACGATTCCTTCTGTGTGCAATTACAGTGGATAACCCAGTGATGATATTGAGCAGGACGTCACATCGACCTAACTTACTAGACATGCGCCTGGTGGATACATTTCAGTACCCACGTGCACGAGTGGGCCGCACGTAGCCCACATTGAAACCAAAGCCTCTCTCTACAAAGAAAGTGAGTTACAGGTCTTTACCTTGCCGTAACACGAGAAAGATCAACCGAGATATCAGCCTTACCTAATACAGCCCGGACAGCCTGACCAGTTCGTTAACCCACATAAAAGTACTGCGAGCAAAAGTTGTTTATGTCTCAAATAACCTCGCATATGGTGTCAGATTTCTATTGCGGTTAAAAACTACAGAGTTATCATCAGCAAGAGAGAGAATTACAACTGCGATTTAACCTTTTTACCGTCTCACGAAAAAACAGCCCAACTCTGTTGTCAAAACCAACCTTTTGACGCTATTGCGGGAAAAAGCGTGTTCGTTGTCAGAATTTATCTTTTCCTTCCCATGACGCAACAGCCCCTAGTGCGCCAGGGCCTCCTTATTACCGAGACTTCACGATCACATTCAAGACACACCACACTCAGTAGGACTCGTCTGGACGAGTAATCGGCCCGTCGCAGAGACCTCTACCTGACAACAAACAGCACTCACAAGAGACAGCCATCCACGTCCCCGGCGGGATTCGAACCCACAATCTCAGCAAGGGAGCGGCCATAGACCCACGCCTTAGATCGCGCGGCCACTGGCATCGGCGAGGATTAAAAGGAATACATAAATACACTGTGCAGGTAAAACACAGAGTCTATCATATTAAATGAGGCGTTATTTACAATTACCAATGTATTTTAAAGGGCCAAAGAACGGTACGTTTTGCAGCAGACATCCTGTAGGAACCTTCACACAATGTACCGCGTAAGCTAATCATTAATCTTTTACCTTTACACAACAATGGAGAAGAAGTTTGGCCGTCAGGTCAACACGATTGTTCAAGCATTAGACACGTACTTCGAAAATTTAGCGTTTAGCATCACATTATGCTCTTACAAAAGGCGGTACGTGATTGAACATGTGCAAAATTAAAATTAACTCAACAGGATAAGATAAATGATCGCTCGGTCAAGACGAATATTTCACAGCCGCCAACGGCATAATAAGTTGCTATCTCACATAACCATCAGCGCGCTAACATGTGCGAATGATAAACGGACCACTCCTAAATTGCACGGATATGCGTGTACTGCCGCGTATATTTTATAGGTACAATAAGCTACACCAATTTGTGGCTACATTGAGGTCCTCTGCGCACAGCCTTCTATAATGCACAAATCGTCTAAGTTATTTCTCTGTTCCGTGTATATATAGGCCTAATAGGTTTTATGTATATTTGTAGATGGAGCGACAAAACTAAGAAAATATACATAAATGTAATGGCAAAACTAACTAACTAACTAACTAACTAACTCCATGGAGCAGAGGCCCTCTTCAGAAGCTAACAGTCTCTCAGCTAGTCAAGAAATCCTCCACATTTTATGGAACCCTGAGGTTCATTACCGCATTCACAACAGCCCGCCACCTGTCCCTGTCCTGAGCCAGCTCAATCCAGTCCATGCCCCCCACCCCACTTCTTCAAGATCCATTATAATACTATCCTCCCACCTACGCCTGGGTCTCCCAAGTGGTCGCCTTCCCTCAGGTCTCCCCACCAAAATTCTGCATGCGCCTCTCTTTGTAACGGCAAAATATCTGAGCAAAATATAGACTTCAGAAGTAAGGGAAGTAAAGTATAGAGTGTGTCCAGCCGCGTGCCAAGCAGGTACTGGGCACTGGAACGCTGTACAGAGCTATAGCTCTACCCACACTCAACCTGGACAGTACAACGGGTGGGTGGTCAGTACCACGCCCCGGCCGCTTTACCTCTGGAAAAGCGGCACGGTACCCATTTTATAGGAGGCTGGGTGGACCCCAGGGCTAGTCTGGATTAACCCGGAAAATATTGGCCCCACTGGGGTCAAACATCGCACCGTCTAACCCGTAGCGATTTTCTGTGCCGACTAACAAAATAAGGGGCTGATGAATTAAAATAGCAGATAATATTGTATTTGATTTGCAACACAATGTTCATGATATAAAGGAGAAATATTTACGTTTACACGTACTTACTATAAATTTGAACAGGAAGTCTGAGAACCCACACATCTAATTACGATTTCCATATACAACTCTTCTATTGACCCGCCCTTACGTATAATATGTCTTTTTTTAACATAATAAACCCAAAATTTCACTCCAAACACACGTCACGAGTTTTAAAAGTGTTTTAACATCAGTCTGGTAGAATAATGGGAGGTGCTGCTGCCAATATATTATTGCTTCATGTCGGGAAATGTGAAGGTTGCAATACCGACAGAAGCAGAGGTGCCTTTAGACTGCTTTATAATGAGCTTGTTTCCACCAGTCACTGTCATTCGGTACACAAGAACTATTTACTGCGTGCATACAGAATAAAGATAGACTTTCAACTGCCAGGCTTCTATGGATACGTTACGAATATAGGTGACAGAGCCACTGTAAATTTAAGTTCTACTTCTGTGCCTTTAGTCACACGCAACGAAATATATGTACATACATACATACACACATACATACATACATACATACATACACACACACATATATACATACATACATACGTACATACGTACGTAGCACCTACATACACACACACACACACATACATACATACATACATACGTACGTACATACATACATACATACATAAATACATACATACATACATACATAAATACATACATACATGCATACATACATACATACATACATACATACATACACACATACATACATACATACACACATACATACGTACGTACGTACGTACGTACATACATACATACATACATACATACATACATAAATACATACATACATACATACATACATACATACATACATACGTACATACGTACGTACGTACATACATACATACATACATAAATACATACATACATACATACATACATACATACATACATACATACGTACATACGTACGTAGCACCTACATACACACACACACACATACATACATACATACATACATACATACATACATACATACATACGTACGTACGTACGTACGTACATACATACATAAATACATAAATACATACATACATACATACATACATACATACGTACGTACGTAGCACCTACATACACACACACACACACACACACATACATACATACATACATACATACATACATACGTACGTACGTACGTACATACATACATACATACATACATACATAAATACATACATACATACATACATACATACATACATACATACATACATACATACATACATACATACATACATACATACATACATACATACATACATACACATAAAGGAAATGGGTTTGTTTGATTACCGATTCGGATAGGGGCTAATGGTAAATCCTTCCCTAAAGTCCGTTCAATACAGCGCGAGTTTAATGTCCCGTTTCCGCGAGCGTGTTTTGTGGCCCCACAAATAGGAGCGCGACTGAAGCGAACCATTTTCCACGAACGTGTTTGTGGCGCTTCAGCGACCTAAGTAGCAACCGTCGTTTCCTAGTTCAGTTCCAGTTTTGAAAATGGAGTTCGAAGAGAAAGTTGTCCTTCTTGTGTTATTGCACAAGGAATTCAAGAAGAAGAAAAGGAAGCATAAATCCGGCTACATCCCCTACTCAATTCAAGACAGGAACGTGGCATGTTTTACACGGCCTTTAAAGGCCTAAGAAAAGATAAAAGTAAATTTTTGTATTTCCGTATGTCAATTTTCTCCTTCGACGAACTGCTCCAGCATAGCAGAAATGATATTTCGGGATCAGACACAAACATGTGAAGATATTTTTAATACTTTCCATACCATATATCAGACATGATAAGACGTGTTCCTCCAGAAGAGCGGCTGGCTGTAACCTTTCGGTAAGTTCAGATTAATTTGTTGAAAGGAGTAGCGCGAATGAACACGCTCGTGGTAACATCACTATAAGCGACAATGTACCGCTAATTGTGGCGCGTCACAGTTGTGGCGCTCCTGGTAGGGGGGACAAACGACCGATGGTGTTTGTAGCGCTTCACTTTCTGAAGCGCTTCTACGTGGAAACACACCCATTGTAACCAATGCTTCGGTAAGTCGCGTTCCTATTTGTGGCGCCACAAACACGCCTGTGGAAAAGCGTCCTTACTCCATCGACTAAGGACAGCTCAATCAGTATGACGACTAGGCTAGTGATGGACAATTGATGAATTCTGGTTTAATTTCTAATAGAGGAAAGATTTTTATATTTCCTCTGACGCCTCCACACCGGTCTCGGGCCCACCCAGTCTCTCACTCAATGGGCAGCTGCAGCCCTTTCACAGGAATAAAGCGGTCGGCGCGTGTGGCTGACCATAACCACATCTGGTGCCGCGTTAAAAATTAGTCAGCTGTTCCGCCACTCTTGCCATATGACTTCACGGACTGGACAGCCACACTTTAACCCCTTAAAGACGAAGCGTATCTGTTTTATATAAGGACTCAGTCCGTACCGCGCTGTAAACACTCTCCACTTCGGTTATAAAAACCAGTCTCTTAATGTTTTATAAGGCAAAAGTTGCTGTTTGTTCTGAGATCCGTACAAAACACATAAACGCAATGTGGGCACCACGTAGAATTTTTTAATGTTAAACCTGGTGGTATGTAAAGTTACCGCTAGGCTTTAAAAGGTTAACGTTACTATTTACAGTTCGCCTTACCATGTTTCACTCACCTGAAGACCGGAGTGATGTCAATTATTGGGCTTCATATAGACCCATATCAAATGTTAAAAACTTATTGTAACCGCGATGTAGTGTACTGACTTTAGTCATCAACGTGTACGGGTGAAGAAATGACAAGCTGCTGTGTCGTGTAGCCACGACGGACACAGATCATTCTTGCATGCAATGCCTACGGATGATCACGTCCCTACGATACGTATGAAGGAGTAAGACGGGTATTCTTACGGCCCGCACCTTTCATTAGCACCTCACGGTGACTCGCCCGCACGCTCATGTGAAAGGTTTCCTCCACAGAGTATAAACAAAACCCAATTTAGTCAAGACAGTGGTTTCACCTGTAAGGAAATATACTTGGAAAGTTAGGAGATGAACAGATGACGAAAATGGTCAAGGATGAACGAATACATAATTAAATATATATAAGGCCTGGCATAAGGGCCTGTTTCCTAATTTCAAACCGGCTCCACTGAGTGGTTAAGTAAACAATAACATCGGTATTCATTTACAGGTAACACAGCAGGGCTCCAGCAGCTTCGGCTGTGTGGCAGCAGAATAACTATTGACGTGGAAAGCGGCGGTCATCATGTATTTTGACGTGCTATCCCAACCTTTATCTAGAGAGACTTTGGAAAAGTACGAACGACCACAGTCAGCCTAGCCTGTTCCTGGGCTGAGGCATGCAGAATAGTAACCAGGAGTGCAATGCCTTGTCTGACGACGGAGGAAGGGTTCATGTCTGACCAGTGAATGAGCGAAAGATGACCGCAACTGAAGAAAGAAAAAAGTTCCAGTACTGCATAAATAAAAATAAGGGGTAAGACACAGGAAGGCCGACCCCAGGGGCCGCGCGGTCTAAGGCTTGGGTCTGCGGCCGCTTGCTTTCTGGGAATTTGGGTTCGAATCCCACCGGTGGCATGGATGTGTGTCTCTTGTGAGTGTTGTGTGTTGTCAGGTAGAGGTCTCTGCGACGGGCCGATTACTCGTCCAGAGGAGTCCTACCGAGTGTGGTGTGTCTACTGAGAGCGATCGTGAAGCCTTGATAATGAGGAGACCTGGGCCCCCGTAGGACTGTTGAGACATAAAAAAAGACACAAAGGAAAGAAAGAGGCAAATATAGAAAGAAAATAAATAAATAAATAAATAAATAAATAAGAGGGTGAATCAAACTGAAAACATAAAACTGCGAAAAATTCGAGCCCCTACTGTGTGCAGCTGCAGGCACAGCAAGTCACTGGCATGTGTTAGAAGCATGTACTGTGTATGGTAGATCTTCCAGTATGTGGCAAAGTTGCCCAGAGCTACCGAAAATACCTGTACTATATGATGTGGTAAAAATATGTAAGGGTGTGTTTCGACTCACCTACATAACTAAAGACAGGGAGATGTAAGGCGATATAGAAACAAATAGGAGTAAATGACACAAAGGAAGAGAAAGAAAAACAAGAATAAAGTATAAAAAAGTTACAAAAAGAAGGAACGAAAGAAAGAAGGAAAGCCTTTTTGAGGAAAAATTTCGACATGCAGACACCTACATGAAGAAGTCCGCAGAACAAGCTTGTGTAAGGAAGTACAGGAAATTCTGAGAAGAACGAGGCGCAGGGAACTGAAACACCTGCCTGCAAACACGTATAAAGGAAACACAGGTGGTCTACTGTCGTTAAAGTACTTAGTGCGACACAAACGCCCACACAATTCATAATTCCCTGTCAGATGTGAGGCTCTTACCATGGTCAGCACCCTGTGATGTGACAATGCATTCCACCATTTCGCAGGAAAATACTGGTACCATCTCATTCTGCTACACCTAGGAGTAGGAAGCAGTAAGTTCCTTACAGGCTTTGGTACCCACCTATATAGCTACATACTCTCACACCCCAGCAAACTGCAGTCTTGATACTGTTCTAGCTTTAACACGAAGTTCTTACTGCAGGCCATTTCTAGCCACAAAGGTTTGTAACACTATTGCATTGAATTAGCAGGTTCCTTGGAAGCAGCCCCGTTGCGGTTCATGAGTGGCAGCTTCATAAAGTGGAAAGAATGCTTACTTTAGAGCCAAATTACAGTAATAAGCAATGTGGCAGGTAAGAATCACGAGGTGGACTGAAAACGTGAATGAACAAATTTACCACAACAGGCTCCAAACGCAAGAAAATCATTAATGTAAGCCATGCTTCTGCATTTCATAAATTACCAGTACAATAGGCAATAATGTTAAAAAATTGTTTTATTAAAAACAATGTACATTATTGTTATTAAATTGCTGCGTGTTTCGACAAGATCAATTCATCATCAGGCTTATAAAAATATATAAAATAAGGTAAATTACATGTAAACACATTAAAATTTATAAATAATTTTTAATATGACTGAATGCGTTCAACCGAAAGCTAATTATTACGGTATAAATTGACCTTCTTTTATATATTTTTTAAGCCTAATAGCGACCTGATCAGATCAAAATATGTACCACGCAGCACTTTTGTAAAAACAACTTTTATTATTTCTATAAAAAGTAGATATTTGGACTGTATTTTCCGTTATATTGGTAAGAAATTACAGCGGAACCTGCCAGCATGTTGGCAGGATTGTCACCAGTTCGCCATACCAGTTGCGGCGTTCAGAGGTGTCAAGAGATCAACGCGACATTTCCTTACTCTTGTAAAATCTAGTGTAATATCGCTTGAATTTTCAACGTAAAATCTCTTCATTTGTCATGAAATATGTTAAATACGTAAAAAATACTGCAGTAAGTATTACTGCAAGATTAAATTTAGCTAATTTCTTCCACTGAAGCTTATATAATCCCAAAGCGCCCTGTGTCAGTTGCCATACATGGACACGAATTTATGCAATTTCGTAGCTGCAGAAATTGGGCTTTTGCATCTGTGACAATTCACTAACAGCCATTTCCACTTCCTTACTATTGCGGAATCGGAAATCAAATGCCGTTCAATAAAACGAATCGCAAATTGGGACTGGTTGGTTTTCCAAAATCAGTTACCCCTCTCGTGCCGAGTTCACAAAAGTTTTTGGCATGCCGGGAAGACCGGTGCCATTATAATCAAGGACGTCTGTTCGACAGCTTTCGACCATTCTACATAATTTGCTGAAACGCTGCACTCTCGTTACGTCATCAGCTTAGAGCGCTATCGAGTGGCGGTGAGTTTCGATTGGCGCGGGGGGATATGCATCGCCGATAAAACCTGGATCACACTACAAATTTCCCAGTATCACTCCTCCTATCGCACATCAACTTATCGCATAAAGAGCATCTCAATGACTGACTCTTGCGCCATACATGGCATCTTCCAAATGCCAGCCCTTCCCGAAAAATTAAATGTTTGATTAACGCTAAAGTTATTGGCCAAGTAAACTGCGCTATTAAACACGCCATGTGTTTACACTGTCCTACTTTTCTACCCATCCCTTATATTTATCCTTCCTGCCGTCACTCCTGTCCCAGCCCTTCCTCCACTTCCTTTATGTTCATACAAACCAAATAAATACCTCCCAAAGCATGGCATTACATGAAATAAGAATAACAATGTTAGCCTGCCATATACTGTGTTTTTCCAACGTTATAGCTGAGAACTGACGTATATATACACATATCTACATATATACACATATATACATTCATTTTTGTGATCGAAGATGTGAAAGTATGCACCTTTTCTTTATAAAACTTAATACAGGCTACTTTTCAAACCCTTCCCCCATAAAAAGTTATTGCACCCATGTTACACATGAATATATTTTGACGGTAAAAAACACAACAAAACCTGCTGTGAAGGCTACAGAATAGTTTGTGTTTGCAAGAACGTACAGAATTTAAAGGCATGTTAAAGCACTTAACAATTTAACCGATACTTCCTGAGAACATTATGCCGCTTCAGGCACAGAGAACCCTGGTCACATCACGCCACTCAACAAATGACCTTAGCATCTCACGTTACTCAAGGAAAATCTGCCTTAGTGTAAAACAAACTGTTAAAAATGATGAAACCAACATAAGTGTAACTCCCGTGGAATCACGTTTGTTTAACCTTCGTAACCCCACACGGCTTAAAATATACAAGTTTACCTTGGCCTTCTACGACCTTGTTCTTCTTGTAAATTAACTGGTTTGTCACTTATTAATTAAACATCACACATGAAATAAACGATGCGTTACGAAAAACGGATAACAATAAATTAAATTCACAAGTGTGATATTTAAGTCGTCATTTGGAGAAACATTATGAGTAAAAAAACTTTGGAACTACGTTAACTCCGAGGAAAGGACATCTTCAGAAGCTGACAGTCGCCTCTTTAAGTAAGATAACCTCCGCCCCCTGAACGCGTACACTTAGTAACATGTCACAAGAACCGGCCACTGACCCGATATCCCGAACAAAATCAGTCCAGTCCAGAGATTCATAACCCATCAATTTAAAAACATCCTTTAACAAAGTATCATCCCCATAGACACACGTTATTTTTACAGCTCTTCAGAATTTCCGACTAAAATTCCTCATCTCAGCTACACGTGCTCTATACCCAACCAATCCAATCCTTCTTGGCTTTATCACAATAATAACGTTAACAACATGTATAGATTGAAAATTATGAAACTCTTCATCGTGTAAATGTTTCCATCTTCTTGTTTGCCTCTTTGCAATTGGCCAATAGTGCTCCCTGTAAGTTAGCTCTTGCACACCGTCAGGTCTGCGCTGCTGCTCTGAGAGACAGAGTTTCTCAGCCA
This sequence comes from Coptotermes formosanus, assembly GCA_013340265.1. Classification (NCBI taxonomy): domain Eukaryota; kingdom Metazoa; phylum Arthropoda; class Insecta; order Blattodea; family Rhinotermitidae; genus Coptotermes; species Coptotermes formosanus. The sequence goes on along the minus strand of BLKM01000679.1, from coordinate 859,481 downwards.
TATAAAATAAGAGGTGAAGTTATAACTCTGTAAATCTCTGTTTCGGTTTCTGGGGGGGGGGGGGGCTCTGAAGTGATCTGAAAGCAATTATATGAAGAATTCCGTGAAATTGATGTCCCTTTTCTTTTTTTCATGCTTGTATATCCAGTTTGGACTTCTTATTGCCGGTACCAAATATCAAAATTTTGACACTTTTTAAAGTTTCATTAAACATATAACATTTCATGTATTTACTGCAGTAAAAATTCGGATTGCTTTTTTTTATTATGAGACTGTGTAGTCTCGTAAAGTTACCGACGTTTCGGACAAAACTACAGCTTAGGCGCTTGAGGTAGAAATAGGCGGGTTAAAAAGGGGCACAAAGCAGCTGTTCCTTAAGCCTTGTCATTACAGAAGTGAAAGCAGCAGGTTAACCCGAAACAACGGTAAACACCTACAAACCTACACTGCTTCATAACGCAGAAAAACAAACCTAATCACCTGCATGATTGATAGCGTAATAAATTTTTAGTTAAACATGAACCATCTCGAGATAATTAAAAATAGTTCATTATAGAGACAGACCTGGATATCTGTAGGGGCTGTTCTAGCAATCGCGCGGTAGTATTGCGTGTGGTCGGTTTATGACCAAGTAGTATAATGCGAAAGCAGACTTGACGGGATTCGATTGGCAGATCGTCTAAACAATGGAGCACACACCTTGTAAACAGATATTATTGAAAAACAAATTTACAGATTAGTGTGGGTTCTGCTTCGTCACCCACGCAGACTAACGTAAGAAGCGAGAGTAAAAACGTTTGAGAACAGGGTGCTGGGGGCAATGTTTGGACCTAGCAGACAGGAAGTGATAAACACCTGGAGAAAGCTATATACTAGAGAATGACGTAGTTTCTATTCTACATCGTATGTTATCAGCATTAGTACAGCAAGTCGACTGAGATGTGCGGTACATGTAGAAAGCACGGCGGAGATAAGAAACGTGATGAAATTTTGTCCGGAAGAGAAAAAGCAAAGAGACCTAGGAGCAGGAGAGAGGATGAGATTAAAGTGAAACTTAAAAGAAAAATGGAGTAAGTGTATGATCAAGATTCATCTGCATTATGGTAAGATCCAGGGACGTCCCCTGTTAACACGTTAACGAAGCTTCAGTTTCTATAAAAGCTAACAATGTCTTAATCAACTGAGCAACTATCAGATTCTCAAGAATGACTCTGCTCTGTGGAGTTGCTCAGATAATCTTTATGGTATTACTGGACGAAACAGATGGTTTATAAAATTCTTCCGTCGCAAAACACAAATAAAGTTGAACTCGGTTTTCAGGTCATGAGAGGGACTGAATACTTTATGTCGTTATAAACGAGTGTTGTTCTAACCGAGGAGTATAATGTCACGGTTAACAGTGAGGAATTAATTGGTACCACAGACTGTCTGACGCTGCAGAAGGTGTGTCGCATAAACTGATGTTGTTATAACCGGGTTCAACTGTACGTTTTTATTGCCTACTGTATATTTTATTAACACGGCGTTTCGGGAGATGCGAGGATTACAGCGAACGCACGACAAGCCATGTACAAACAAGACAATCGAAATAATGGACAGTGTCCGAAACAGTTACGGTGCATTAAATAAAAACCTGTAACTGACTTTAGGTAGTTACTGCTGGTCCCTACAAAGAATTCAAAAAGCTTCACATGCAGTGGGTAACACGAGTTGTTTTAATAAGGAGGAAAACTCTTGGGGGTTCAGTTTCATGGGCAGTAGGGTTTAAGCATGAACTGCAGTTTGCTTCCGTCTCTCTAAGACATCTTTCGAGAGGAACGTAACGTTACCTTTACGTGAATTACACACAACGTTCATTAAACGTACAAAACCTTTAAGACAGAAAGTTGAGTATTTCCAATAAATATTTACATAGTTATATTAAATACGTACTGCGTGGCCCTTCCTTTCGCCTCTCGTATTTGCAAATGAACAAGCGACTCTTTTCATCTGTGACTGTGAAAGTCATCAAGGAAGCATTGCCAATGTGAAAGGTCGTCTTTGAAAGAGATTTCGCGTAAATGATGTGTCCTCATATTGATGAAGACAACAGTGGTTATAGCCTGTGCAACAGATCTGGACTTCAGCCAATTTTCTGATCAAAATGACATGGGACAAAACTCGACAATAACAATGCTGACATTTAGAAATGTGTTGGTTTTTCTCTTGACCCTACTTTCTAGCTTCGCTGCCGCTTCCTGTTCTACATGTAAGTGTCGCCTGCGTTCACGGTTACTTCAGAAAATTTTCGCGCTGGGATTGATCGACTGCGGAAGCTATAGTCACTACAAAGCAAGCACTTGCGGACATAACGGCTGTGTTCGTGACAGTGACAACACTCGTGATGCTACTACTGAAAATATTCTTATATTGCTTCCAGTATTATTATTATTATTATTATTATTATTATTATACTGAAACCACGGTGTAAACGGGACGAATGAAGCCTACGGAAGTCTTCATAGAAAAGAATAATCACAGCCTTTATCGTGACTGGTAAAATCAAGTAAAATGTGCTGTCCGTCGCTACGCTACGAAGGCATACAGGGCGAGCATATGTACAGCTCTAACCATTAACGCGGTGCTACAAGGACGTGAGAGGTCAAAGTCACGCCCCGGCCGCTTTATCGGAACGTCGGGTCTGGGCAACCGTAATAAGCCTAATTGTATTCATCGTTTACGAACGAGATAAGAGCGTGTCTCTAGGTCCGACCAGGTTGCGTTCCTTGAACATACAGCCCAATCTTAGAGATCATTTTCATGATTCTTCTTTTCATTCTGGGTGCTATGGCCCATTTTGGAGGCATCGCTTCTCCTTTCTGGGGTTTCGAGACAGTTGGGTCTTTAGAACCTAAGGATGTCAGCCCCACGCCCAAGCACAAGTCTGGGGGACGAGGATGTCCCTTTTTGGCCAGCACCTCGCACAAAACCTATCCAGCATGAATGCACCTACCAACAGCTCGGCACCGCCAGCATAGCTCGTTTTCACAAAAAGTCAAGTGTTATAAAGGGAATATGCCCTCTCGCCCAACCAGAAAAGGTTTCTGAATTCCGTCTTTTGTTAAACAAGGACAGTTCAATCCCACGGGATTCTCACGATTATATGTTACATTTAGGACTACTTAGATTCTGCCTGTCCATCAGCTAGAGTTCAAAAAGTAAAAAAGCGAGACTTTTCACTCTTCCCTTTAGTCGTCTTGAGAAGGGATGACTTCGGTTTGTCTTAACACAGATGTGATCTTCCTTCTGAATTCCACACCCAGCGTCAAATAAATTTCGGGACAACGGACTCAGCAGGACACAGCATATTCAGGTTGGAATATGGATGTGTTAGAGAAAAATTCTGCCTGTATATGTACTCTATCATCGTTAACCCTTCAAAGACGAAAATTAACCTGAATTATACGTAAAGATTCAATTCGCACCGCGCAGTAAACACACTCCATCTTGGTTATAAAAAGAGTCTGTTAACGATGTACAGGGAAGGAACAGCTCTTTGTTGTGAAAACCGTACAAAATATATAAACGCCTTCTGTGGGCAGAACGCACAATTTTTTTAATGTTAGACCTGGTGTATACAGTAACCACTAGGTCCTACAGGGTTAACACAGGCTGGCAAGTGTCTCGCATATGCACAAGCAACAGGCCCATTTCTAAAGAAGGTAATTAATCGTACACAATCGTACATTGTACGTTATGGTTCTTATGATGTCTGTAGAGAAAGCTTCAAAAGGCTTTGTGTGTTGTAAGATTTCAGATAGCAATCTCGAACATGGTTAGGAAGTGGAGTCGGTTAGATAAGCGACTTGCAGTACAGACAAATAATGCAATATTCATAACTGTCTTTCTTGCTGTACATCTGGGCTAGGTGCAGATTACAAAAGAAATTTAATAACGTCTTTGCATATTAAGCAACAATAAGGTTTCAGAAACTGTTCTGAATAATTGTTACAGGCCACTATTACTGCACTTCTTAAACAGCAGCTTTTTATAGCTTTGTTGCATTGTTTGGTCCGTTACAGCAACGTTATATTAGACATTAAGAGAAAGAGCTTCTGGGATGTGACGCAGTGCAGTTTGGTAGACAGACGCCAACCTTTGGGAGCAACACGCCACCTCCTTCTTCAGGAAATGAATATCTTAAAGCCTTGTACTCCCCTGGAACAATGGGATTTTCTCTAGATACTTAAATATTTATCAGTTCATCCACTACTTAATAAGTGCATAATTATAGCTGTTAATTGATTAATTATTAGCTTTTGCTATCAGTTCATTAGTTAATTCTTTCGTAGTTTATACAAATCAGTCAGTTAATTAATTTTTTATTAATTAATATGCTGCTTAAGTCGGTTAATTACTACATTTATTACAACAGTAACACTCTTAACCAGTTAACTAATTAATCTTCCAGTACAGGTTTCGGTGCATCATACGGACCTTTAAAACTTCACTTGCTGTCAACCTCGGTGGAAGATTCGGTCGCGAATGCAATTAAGGGCACTATAAATTTAAACCCAGTCCATCTCGAGCAGTAGTTGGAATTCAAACCCCATCGTCATTGGTACAGACAGTACTTTCTTAATGACTAAACGACTGTTTATTCTACTAATTTGTCATTAATCGCCGCGTTACTTAATTAGTTAATGGGCTACTTAATTTGTTTTGTTAATTGCCTTTTCGTCTGTTAATTGCCTACTTATGTGACTCAGTCAACTGCCGGTCCCCAGTTAGCTTATCAGTCTAGCAACTCCGGCAACCGTACAATCACTCTGCGGCATTCTGTTCTTATATGGTTACAACAGCTTTGCTCTAGCTTATGTAATGACTGTGTCAGTGTTCCAGGCTACACAGCGTCGAATACCAAGACTATCCGTAAATAACAAATTAGAACAGGTGTGTAAGGGAACGGCCTTGGTGCAGTTTGAGGTGATATCCCCGCATTTACTTGGGCGGGGTAAGGGAAACCATGAAAAAAAATAATGAATATCTTAGCCGAGGCTCAAACCGGAGACTTGCGTCATACAAGTCAGAAAAGTTAGCGTTTTGTTCATATTTGTCTGTGTGATCACGACAAACACTATATCAGAAAACACGTATGAATCATAACATACGACATGCTTAAATATCTTAGAAGATTTCTTATTTGCCAATCGGCGAATAATTTTTATTTTTCATCTGCCTACTAACAGTCTGTGTTTTACAGCCTTACTCTTTATGTTTGACACACAATCATGTAGAAATTCAAACAGTTGTCTGTTGTGTTTTTATTTGCAGTGCAAAGTACTGACTGTCTCCTGTATATTAGCACAATTCGTGGGGACATGTGAACAGTCCATACGTGCGCTGCGTGTCTGTCTGTTCACTAGACGAAGAGTCGACTGCCTTAATGAGGTCACCAGGACAAGACACGTCCGAGTTCAAGGTCGCTTTGCTGGCCACACGAAACCCAACATCACATTAAGCATTAGCACGTAACAACTTTCATCCAAGTATGTGAGAAATTGTCCTAGAATAATGCTTCCGAGAAAGAGAAAAATAAGGGCGAAAGGAGAATGACTCTGAGCTAATCTTGCAGCACTTTCTTCCATATCTCCCCCCCCCCCAACACACAGTGGATCCTACCCACACAAAGAAATGTTAAAACCTCAAATTTTATAATCTGTAATTCCAAAATATTTAAACATCTGAAGAATAACGTTCATGAAAGTAATATTTACAAACTCAGTTACCACGCAATTGAAAATCCAATGAGCATCCATTACTTTGCGGAGAAACAATTGTCGTTTTTTTCTGACAATAATATTAAATACATTAATATACTGTGTGGGAAAATGCAAATTTTCAGATAGTCAAAGCACATAGTTACCACAATTCTGTTATAGAGTGTTAAAAGACAAAACGCACGTTCTATACCCTCAGCACTCAGCATTGTTCTTATGTGAATATTAATATACCACGTTGGGCCCAATTTCTATACAAAGTTCAAACTTTGGACTGTGTGATAAATATTCATTTTGAGAAAAGTTTAGGCACGGGAGGCGAAATTTTTCTTCCGATATAGTCCATAAAATATCAGGCATAAACTTCTCGCTGCTGTCATTGCATTAAATAAAAAGTAGATTTTCAACAAAATTTCAGCATTTTTCAAAGATGTATTACCAAGACCTGTCAGACCCCAAATCAATTGCTTTCAAATATAAGTACGACAGGACTCCAATTTGATAATATTGAAGATAAGATTTTAAATTTTATGGATAAAATGACGTGTAAAGTAATGATATTTGCGCCAAATTTCGTGGAATACTGTCAATTAATTCAGAAGTAATTACAGCAGCCACCTATACAGAAATGCACACTTTAACAAGCCTATTTTTCCTTCTGAACAAGAAATACAAGGTAGAACACTAAAAGGACTTCAGAGTACTCGGCATGTTTTCTGTCACGACAAGCGAATGGTTACGGCGCAATAACAACGACAGAAATCGAATATGTCACAGATGATTCGTTCTGCACCAAACGCTCTCTTTTCGTGCATTCAACCTTCCCAAGGACGGTTAAATTTTATTTCCTACACTGAAGGCTGTTTTCAGCCGCTTTCGTACGCCAGCTCTGCGCATGCGCGTTTCCTATCACACTCTGGACACATACGCAATTGCTATGATTTATGCCGTGTGCCAAAAATGGTAGTTTTTCTCCAAATATTTCATGTTTTCTACCTATTGAAGCAATAGCCCTATAGTCGAAGTTAATAGGAATTGTAGCACTGTTGCTAGGATACTTGGAAAGCACGAACTATCTGCAGCACCAGAAGGCTTTTTAACAATTACGCTAAACTGCAATTCCAAATTTGTTTCGAAGTTACTGAAATCGTACAGCCGAGACATGGAGGAACAGAATTCTGGAGGGACGGGATCCTAAATAAAACATTTAGGAATATAGAAAACAAATGCGTATTGGAAGCAGGGCGGGAGGTAATAATGCAAAGTTGTAGCAGGAAATGTGATTATATATAAACATATATAAAGAAAGGGCAGATAACGGTAAGTGTAAAGAAGAGTGAGGAAAAATCAATTTGCAAGATAAATAAATAGTACTGAAATGGTTCATAGCGATAAGAGTATAATAAAAACCACGGAAATTAAAAAGGAATAAAATACACTGTATTTGGAGAGCACCTCCTAATTGTATATAGTCAGTCTGCTACATGTTTCGGCCCTCTTGGGCCTAATTATAGAAAATTAGTGGTGTCTTCCTAAAAAATTGTTTTAATTTGTGTGACTTAATAAAGGAATACACGGTAATGTACAACGCTATAAGCTTGCAACAGAAGTGTTGAGTTACTGTAATTTATAAACTGGACACGATGCCGGAGTGCGGGACCAAAGACTCTGATTCCGGCGTCTCATATTATGAGAAGCAAGGGACGCAAAAGGGCAGGCTGTTGATTCACGGCGACAATGTGAGAGTTGGGGGGCGGCGACGGCAGACAGGAAGATTAGAATGTTCTGACCGACGCAGTATAAGAAACTGACGTAAGAAAGTTAATAAAACGCTGTAGGCAGACCTTTCACCGCTAACACTGCTCCTATCCTACTATCTTCTTGTCACATTTTCCTAACATTAAGTACATACATGTCTTTATAACAAAGCAGTAACAAACTCCTCTTTGTGTTTACTTAATTTCTACTGACGTTGCTGCACCTACAATTTATCTGTTTATTTATTTATTTATTTACGGTTTACTTAATGACGCTGTCAGTACTTCAAATTACGACGTCGAACGGTGAAACAGTCAGTGAATACTGAAGAACCAAGTAAATTTACCGACTGAGCCAATCTGTGGGTTTACAGTATCTATCGGCGAGAAAGTTTGTGTGGCTGTAATGTTGTAGGTGTCTCTTCGGGAGTTATGAGGTTCGATCTCTGAACTATACGTACTGTCCTGAAAGTGTTTCATCGTACTGTCCCGGCATTCACTTGTGAATGCCGGGACAGTAGCACCCTGTAACCTGCAACAGAAAATCCCTTCAGAATTCCTAGTTAGTGTTAAGGACCATGTTTCCATTTCAAATCAAAGAATTCATCAAAGTGTGCATCACCCTGAAGACACAACGACAAAGCCTTCGATACTGAAGCACTCCTAACCTTCCCCACGCCCACATAAGGCACACCATAAATCGTTCGAAACCACCGGTAAGATTATGTTGGAAGGTAAGATATTAGGTTCGACTTGAAGGGAACTTGTCCTGGATGGTTTAATAGAATAACCAAAACATTACACATATACGTAACATAAAAAAAACATAAGATGGTATCCTAATAAAGCAAAAACTGCCAATACTGTAGTAAAAGTAAGCTACAGCAGAATACAATACACACAGTTCTTTACTGAAACCAATAATGTAAAATCTTCACAAACTTCCTAAATGAATAACCCCCCTGAAGGTAGCGGAAAGGGGCTCAAATATGTAGGGGTAAATAAAAACAGTGTTCCTTTATGACTTTATATTATGTGTATTGTGTTGGTTTTTTATGAAATACAACACAATTGCACAGTCAAAATGTACTACAAAATTGTCCCAGATATTGGAAGGCTGTTAAGTTGCTTATTATGGTAATGACTTCTGCGTTAGGCATAAAGACAATATTAAGTAGGATGAGGAACAGGACAACAGGACAAGAGTAGTATATTGTGTTGTGCCTTGAGACAGTAGTATGTTCAAGTTTAACGCAACATTACACTTGATAGTACGTTAACATTACATCGAATCTTACAGCAATGTCACTTCTGTATCAAGTTATATTATAGTGGATCTTCAGAGCATATTGTTTTGGATGTTAGAAAATATTATTCAGTTCTGGATAACATCATCACGTAATAATTGTTTAATCAATGTTTGTTTATAGATTCTAAATATATTACAACACTACAGGCCTACATGATTGTACATTCATTTATTCATCACATTCACTACGACATGTTTCGGCCGGTAATTGCGGGAATCACCCGGTTAGTGCCAAAATTGTATGTAACGTAAGACGCATCTACCTCAGGTCTTCCCAGATATATAGCTGCAGCACTACCCGATTATAGTCGCAATTACCGGCTGAAACATGTCATAGAGCATATGACGAATAAATTAATGTCCAACCATTGATAGTGTTATACGTACTATAGGGAAATCCATAAACCCGTACCCTCTGGTTTACCGGACACTGACTCTGACACAATCGTCTGTTTCATTCGACACATTTTAACCTTTGTAGATAGAACAGCGTCTTTAAAATAGCCCACGAATCCATGAATTGCACTACGCCCCGTTACTTTGACGCGACGTAAGTGAAATGCAAACATATATATGTAATAAATGCCGTCTTCACAACTTATTCTTAATTAATTAATTAATTTTTAACAAATTAAGAATAAGTTGTGAAGACGGCATTTACTACATTTCTATTTCCAGTACTCACAACGGTACGCACATTGCAAAGAGAAATGCACACAGTTTGTGTTTTGCAGCGTCATCACATTGCTTTCATCCGCTCTTGCCTTCAGCTTCGTGGTCCAGTCAACCTCCTTACGAATGTCGACACTACTCAACAAATCCAGGCCAATGACACAAATCGTAAATACGAATACTGGCTAAGACCCTCCCGAGTGGCCCTTGAACCAATCAGTGCGGCATCTGGAACTTTGTTTTGATGACGTCACGCGCACATGACGTTTTTGGAGACAGAAAGACATTCCGAAACGTCGACACCCACCGATAAGAACATAGGGCCTCATAACCGAAACGACATGCGCATGTACACTATATCCTTGCATTCAGGTGAAAACTCCAAAACCTACGTCAATGCCTTACATAGGTAGATAACACAGCGCAACTTGACCCTGAAGAAGGCGGCAGAATGCTCTTTCGAAACGCTGTACCTATCAACAGTAAAACTGCATGGTGTCACAACCCAAAAGACCAACACCCAACTACATACTGAAGTGAAAATCTCAAAACGTGTGTCAGTATTTTCTACGGGTAAGTAACGGCGCAAACGAACCCTGAATTAGAGGCAGCATATTGCTCCGGAAAGTTTTGTATCCACTGGCAAGACTACACGGTGTCACAAACCAGAAGGATCAATATCTAAACCAGGGCTGGCCAACATGCGGCCCTCAAGGATAATATTTGCAACCTCGGTCACCAAAATAATTTCAGTAATACAATTTAACGCACATAATACAGTAGGTCTACAGAACATGACGTGGCAAATTTATCAGCAGCGATAATGTTCAGGAACTGTAACTCACCGCTTGTAAGGCAACACACACTAAACCAATTTTCTTCTCGTTATATGTATACACAGGTGCGGCCCTCGGGCGAGACCTTACGAATTATGTGGCCTTTCTGTGGGTGGAAGATGGCCAACCCTGATCTGAAGTACCAGCAACTCAAATATGATGTGCACATGTAGTTACCTGGTGGTGAGTTCAGCCATTACTTAAATACTGTAGCTACTTGAATGATGTATAGGTCCTTGGTTAGCTTATTGTTCAGCCAGACAGTAAGTTCGTTTGCTGGTTACTTGGTTTTAAAATATTCCAAGGCGACGAAACGTTTGCAGAACACACAGTCACAAATCCGTTCTCGCTCATGACGTCATATAACCTCACATGTCTTCTCCTTGTGGGCCCTCACACAAGCAAATCCGCATTAAATCTGAAAGCACGGTAAGTCAATAAACAACGTAACAATAGCAACATGGCCTCGTCTTTAGAACCAATTAACAATTCCTGAGGAAACCTGAGTCATTAAAGCATTGTCACTCCAACGTTACTGGCTTTTATGTAGATAACATCTCAAGCAACGGCTTTCAGATTTCCCGCGTTTAGCTAACGATATTGTTGAAACGTGATTCCAGCCTGTCTTTATGACAAGCAAGGAAGTGCTACAACTCAGTACGTAGCCTTCTGCGCCTTGCACTGTAGGTCCGAGTTCTCTGCCACGGCATTCCATATGGGATATGTGGTAGACAAAGCAGCAGTGGAAGAAGATTCTCTGAGACAACTGAGGCTTTTTGGTGTCTATATCATTCCGTTAATGTTCGATATCAATTTATCTATCATCCGGGGAACGGACAATGGCCGATTAAATGCCGCAGTTCCACGCAGGCATATTCTCACTCCAAAACGAAATAAAAAGTGTGGTTACCGCAGAACTGAAGGCCGCTGTGCGAGTACCAGTTCTCTGCGGGCAAAGTATCCTTGAACGGGAGGGGGGGGGGGGGAATTCAATCAAAACGGTGTTGTATAATCAACATCCCGCAATGTTTCCTGCTTGCAACTGAACAGATCGCATTTGCTGAACAAAATTCAGACTCGCCACAATGCGAGATCAATTGTTCGGTGGCACAGATATGATACAACTCCTTTTTATCAGGACCGGAAGCTGGGATAGCCTAGTCATTGTAGTGACTAGGTGACGATCTGGACGTCCGAGAAATCTTGGTTCGATTCCTGGCAGGAGAAACACATTCATTTCTTCTCCAATGGTATTGAGTTCTTTCTCTCTTCGTTTCGCAGTCCTTCCCTCTTCTACCTACCCGTTCACAGTACGTATCGAGGTTGTTTATTTTCACTTCATCACACTCAAGCACATACCACAGTCGGTAGGACTCCTCTGGACCAGGGATCGGCCCGTCGCAGAGACCTCTATCTGACAACACAAACACTCACAAGCGACAAACATCTATACCCCCCGTGGGATTCGAACCCGCGATCCCAGCAAGCGAGCGGCCGCAGACCTACGCCTTGGACCGCGCGGTCACTGGGACCGACTGGGTTCTTTCTCAGGGGGCGAAAGAGGACCAGGTGTGCAATTATCACTCACCTTATCTTGTGCCGAGCTTAAGAATGAGTAGAAGTATAGGAACACTTCCCTATGTGCATTCTTTGTATGCACAGAAAAACTTTATTTTATTGTGACAGTATTATAAATGGTATTAAGGGGGAAACGGCAAGAGCTGTATGTGATGTGGGGTCCTAAAAGTCACGGCCCGGTGCGTCCTTATGTGGCTAATAGAGAAGACGACCTCCTGATATTTTTGACAATAAACATTCGCGGATAGTGAATAAGGGGTAATCCACGAGCCTGCGAGTTGAGCATATGAGTAAGAAACCGTTGCAGAAAAGTTGTATTTACTGTGAGACTTAAACTCTAAAAATGTACAGATCAATACAACAACCAGTAATCTTCTCTCTCTCTTTATGGGTGCGAAAAACCGTATTCACTTTCAGGAATTAAAACAGATTGAAAGTGTTGACAGAAGTTTGCTGAAGAGAGTATTTCGACCGTACAGACGGGAAGAACACAGAACATGAAGAAAACTGTACAACCATTCTGCTTGGTTTTTACCGTTCACTGAATACTGCTGTGAAGAGAAACCCAGGAGGATAGAGCATGCATGGAAGATACGATAAATGTGTACACAGGCCCAGTAAAAACCTGAAGGTAAAAGATCCGCTGGAAGGCCTAGGCGTAGATTGATTATGATGTTACAAGAGACATTAAAATTTTAAAGCCTAGCGGGTACTTTACGTAGCACCTGGTTGAACATTAAAAATTTCTACATTGTAGTAACATTGCGTTTATGTGTTTTGTATGGATCTTAGATAAAACCTCAACTTTTGCCTTATACATAATTAACTGAATGGTTTTTATAACCGAGGTGGAGTGTTTACAGCGCGGTACGCAGTTAGTCCTTATATCAAACAGATTACGTTCCATTTTTAAAGGGTTAAACAAATAAGGTCTGAGGGTATAAACTGGATATTTCTGGCTCAGTACAAGGCTCAGTGACGCGCTGTTTTGGGCAAGGTAATAAGTCTGCACGCTCCACGACAGACAGCAACTTCTTTGCCCTTACCAAAGACTGAAGAGATTCTGAAGCACGACCCTGTTCTATGGAGCTAGAAAATAAAATCTTGCAGGGCAGTCTGCATCTGCCGGGTACTCACAAGCTACCTAGGTCACCAGGTGCACACGGCAATATACACGTTTACTCTGCATACCGGATGTAGGGATGGTCGGTGGATACAACTGCCTCAGAACTGTGTGCAGTGTCGGTCGGTGACGTTAACGGCGTTGAAATGACGAGTTTCATTAATATAATACGCATTGGTTCAGCCAATGACCGCAGAAAACTTGTTCTGTAGTTCGGATACGCTGAGTATAGCGGCTTGATTTGGTTTTGCTTCAAACTCACTTAAATTCCTTACAGAAGAAAATATTTTTGCTAGTGCAGTGAAGGAAGGCACTTTTATCTGCTCTCTTTGCTATATGTAACATGAATATTATACCCATAATCTGCAGGTACACGTTACAGCCATTACCTTGCACTTACATATAACGAAATTGATACTCTCAGTGTACACGTGACCGGAAACGTCATAATATGCATTTACGTAGCTAACAGTACAGAGTTCAAAACTTGGTACTTTATGTGGGACTTACGTGCAGGTACGTGCTAGACAAGATCCTCAGGCGTACTGTGCACTTAGGGTACAAAATGAAATCATAATAAGGATGTGTATTCGTGCAGATATGAGCATTTCTTCGTCTGTAAACAAACAGATCTACACTTGTCACGTGATACAACACCTGCATTATACAGTAAGTTAAATGTTCATCAATTTGTCATGAAAGTGGTTCTAGTTACACACACACATACACACACACTCACACACACACAAGGTTATACTGAGCATTATTGTCTCTTGGAGCAATTTTATGGAAAACTACGGGTATATCTGTACTTGGTGATGCCATCTTAATCCTAAACTTAAAAAAAAAAAGATACGTGAAAGTCATAACTAGAACCCATACCAGTGTAAGTCTACCGTGTTAAGACAAAAACTAGTACAGAGCGGTTGAACGTATTAGGTACACCGGCACATTCTCTTGGATGGTGACTTGTTAAGTGAAACTTCATGTATTTCAAATTATGATTTTTATGACTGTCATTTTCTGTGTGGATTCGTTCTGATACTTCAGTAATTTAATCTTTTATGTAGTAATCCTTTATATTTTCCCTCCCTGAGGATTGCCACATGGTTGGCCGAAACATGTAAGAGATCACTGTGTATATAACTATTTTTCATGTACCTGTGTGCATCCTGTTCGTGCTACCATTGTACATAAATACGAAGGCTTTTAACATCATACACTGCAGGTAACCGGTGGTTTGGCTGCAATTATAGTGTTATTACTCGCGCAAATTTTGCAGCCTTACTCTTATTACAGGCAGTTTCATATTCAAATCCAAATTCTTAATTAGAGATTTAAATGAAGGCAAGATAATTACAATACACCATCTTTGTTTGCTCCCTACAAGTATGATAATGATGACAAAATGCAACTTTAGGAGTTACACTGCTATATGCACTGCGGTGGGAATGCAGCTTTACACGTGTTAAAAGATACAGCCTGTCCGAAAATTTGGTACACTCTTAAGCTTCGAGTACGCTAACCATTACTCACAAGTAGGGCCTACTTTGTGCCTTAAATCTGTGTCAAGGGAACATTTTGATTAACCTGATTATTTATAAGAGTTGCTCGTCAAAGGGCGACAACGACGACGACGACGACGATGATGATGATGATGATGATGATGACGACGACGACGACGACGACGACGACCATTATCACACTGAAGCGTATAATTTATTGCAGGAACTTCGCACTTTGTAGAGTTTACTTCGTACTGTCATGACGTTATAATCTAGGGGAATATGATGGGTTGTATATGGTCTGGAGAGAGAAGTAAAGCACTCTCAGAGAAACCATATAGGAAAGGTCCACTTGGGAGACTAAATAACAGATGGCCGTGCCATGGCTCAGGCGGTTAGCCGCCTGAGCCATCCCGGGTCAATCCATGTGGGATTTGTGGTGGACAAAGTGGCATTGGGACAGGTTTTTCCCCGAATTCTTCGGTTTGCCCCGTCAATTTCATTCCACCTGTGCTCCATTACTAGGAAAAGGACAAAAAATAATCATCATCTTCATCTTCATCACAGGGTTTCACAATAAGCCTCATGGCTGCAGTGCGTCCGTAGCGTCTGCTGCGGGGCCCTTCACCGCTAAAAAAATAACAGATGGATTTATAATATCGTTCTTAAAACAGCAATTTATCGTAACCCACACAATTCGTGAGATTTAGATATTCCCCTTATGAGACGGTTGCGTTACAAACACACCTTTCTCTGTTCTCGTCATCCCGATGAGAACAATTGCCATGAAGGCTTCATATTATAAAGTGGACCTCTACCTCCACTCCCCTGTACTCCCCTTCCTCGCGTATACAGGACAACTTTCCATTTATTTAATATTGTCTTCCCATACATACCTAGGTCTCCCAAATAGTTTCCTCCTTTCAGAATTCCCACCCAAAACTTTTGTACATTTCTCTCTCTCACCTCTCCAACGCTTGACCCATGTCATCTTCCTTAATATTATCGAGCCAATAATATCTAGTACAGAGGTATTCTGTAAGAAATTTTCTCAAACCCGCACCCGTCCCCACTTCTGGTCAAATGCAAAACTCCTCGGCATTCAGTTCTCAAACAATACTCTTACACTGAATTCTCAGTCCACATAGCGACAGTGTACACCCTGCAGGAGAAAATTTGTTTTGGTGAAAGACATAAGTGATAAAACGGATATTTGGGTATTAAATAAATGCTGTATAATACATGAGCATGTATCTCCTTTGAGTCACCGTGGGTTTGCGGGCCACAAGATGCAATCCACGGATCGCACATTGCAAGTACACATCCTAAATGCCATGACAGTGGATTAGTACATTCCGGATATGATGTAGCTAGACAAAGTTTTGTAGGGCACTACCCTATCCTGAAGATGGAGGCAATGCATGCCCCCGAAACGTCCGTAAATTTCACCAAACTACAGGGTGTCACATCAAAGAAGACGGTAATCTTTATTGTCACTTCATGATAACTCAAATATCGCATTAGTAGGGCAGTTAATCAGGCTGAAATATACGCACCTTTTTATCCTTACGTACATTAGAACTCAGTTATACCATCAAGCAGGGGGCTGAATATTTTGTGTCGTTATAAACGAGTGTTGTTATATCCGAGTAGTATAATGTTATGGTTAACAGTGAGGAACTAATCGGTACCACAGAATATCTGACGCTATAGAAGAGGTGTCGTATAAACCGATATCGTTATAACCTCGTTCGACTGTAATTGAAAACCTTCAGTCAAAATCTTACAACAGATAATGTGTCGTACTTCAGACAATAACTTAGTTTCGTATGCTATTAATTTCCAAGCACAACATTACTCCTGTAATGTGGAACACCAACGGAGTACAGTCACGTTAATTCTATAATAATTAATTACAGAAAATATTAATTGCTGAAGATAAATCCGAACCTGCTGAGAACATGCTACGTCTCTGCAGGAGGCCGCGAAACAAGACGCCTAATGACTAACAGAAACACGTAATTAGTTACAAACACGGAGAAATTCATTGTAGTTTTTCACAGGTTGAAACACTTGGTCTTACACATCGTAGAAGGACATGAAGGAGACAAATTAAGCCCACAGACCACAGCCCTACTTCTGAAGCTACGCTGACAATCACGCAGTTATTCAAAGAATCCCCTTCATTCTATGCAGCCTGATAGCTCAGTCCTGTATTTGTCAGAGACATCCATAGGACTGTGTGCTAAGCCAGCTGAATCCACTCCTCCTCGTTATACTTAATCCTCTTATTGCACTACCCTCCCATCTACGCCGAGGTCTAAAAAAATCTCCCTTCAGTAATTGGGGCTAAACTTCTGTATGAGTTCCTTACACCTTCAAAGCACGCTACTTTTCCCACCAATCCCATAAGCCTTTATTTGGCCGTGTAATATTTCTGTGTTGGATTCCCAACCGCTTTACATTCGAGGGAAGATCCCATACCTACTGGGTAGGAGAGAATTTTTCTTTATCTCCACTTTATGCCTTTTTCCTCCTCTCATCTCCGTGGTTAAAACAGTCAATCCAAAAAATAAGACTTTTTGTGACCAGGCAACGGTCCGTCAATTGTGAATCCTTGTAAAGGAAGTGTAAAGTGCAGAGTTTGGTTCCCACAGCAGCAGTATCTTTCTTTCCACCACCAGGTCTACGCTATTTCCTATTTCATTATATCAGGGGATTCCCCGTCCCCCGAAATACAGTGGCCAATAACTCAGGTTAGGAATACATCAAACTCTACTTCCGCTCCCCTTATTCGTAGAACAATAAATTATATTTTGTTTGTTTTCACTGCCTTGTTCCGTGGTCTGTTGATTAGGACTAAATCTGCCAATAGCATCGCGTCAGATTAAGTTGGCTCAGGTTGAACTACAGTCAATTTGCTTTCAACGAATAGGACGGAAGTCACAAAAACATACGAACTGCGTGGTCATGATATTTGCTTTTCATATCTTAATTGAAAGCGGCACCGGTATATATTCCACACGAATTCCATATCCGTGGGAGGGGTGCTGGTATTGGGGAGAAAGACAACTCCTATAGTAATTTCATTATGAATTTCCCCTCAGTGGGGTCCAGTTGCTAAGCCCTCCCCTTCCAAAAGAAACAAGCCTGTATAAACGACGGCGCCCTCGTCTATGCAGTCCTGGCTGATGTAGGGGCACCTTGGCTACAGGTACGGGAAAGGGAACCATTACGTAACCAAAGGATCAATACGAAAGCGTAAGGTTTGGTTGCTTGTTGTGAGAATAATACTTAACACATGAATACATTGGCTGCCGGGATAGCGCAGTCCGTGTAGCTACTAGCTACGGGCTGGACAGTCCGGGGATCGAAAACCAGTGTGGGCGAGATGTCCCTAAGCAGCCAAGACCGGCCCCGAGGCCCACCCAGCCTCCCGTACAATGGGTACCGGGTCTGTTTCCCGGGGGTAAAGCGTCCGGGTGTGGCATTAACCACCCATCCCAATCTGGCGCCAAGGTTAAAGAAAGACTTCATAGTCTGTTATAGGGCAAACTTTACTTACATTAATACACGGTGTGGGCGAAATGTGGAGATTTCTTACTAAATCTGGTGGCACGTGGGTTTAACGTTCGGATGTAAGTGGTTAATTCATATATTTTAATAATGTTGCAAACAAAATTGAATACAACTGAAGCATTTAGTCAAAAAAAATATGACTCAAAAATAAAGTAATGTCTTGTTACCTTGGTTATAAGTTTCAACAGGTGATACGTGTTGGCGAAACCTGGCTGCGGTCTTATCCCGAAGGTTCCTATAAGTCTGTGACCGCATACGAAATACACCGCAATAAAACTAGACTGGTTCATCTGAATTCCGTGTGTAGAAACGATAAATTTTATGTGTCACGTGGTTTGCGTCCTTCTCCCTCTCATGTCACCGCCGGTATATTCCAGTGTAGCACGAAGTGACCATCAGTTGTAGCGCTGTTGCTACGATTTGTAGAGGACCGATCGCGTCATAATAGTCACGCTATGCCTACATTGCTTAGCATCTTGTGACTTGAACAAAAAAATACTTCGTATATATTACGAAAATGTGAAAATTTGTTGCATGATTTCATACTTCCGCCGCCGTATAAATGAGATCTCCGCTCTCCTGAGATATTGCACAGCTATGATTGGTAGTGTTTCTTTGCAGTGAAGGGCCCCGCAGCAGACGCTACGGACGCACCGCAGCCTTAAGGCTTATTGTGAAACCTTGTGATGAAGATGATTAGTTTTTTTTTCGTTTTTCCCTATAATGGAGCACCGATGGGATGAAATTGACAAAAAAAACAGAAGTACTCGAGGAAAAACCTGTCCCAGTGCGACTGTGTTCACCACAAATCCCACATGGACTGACCCGGGATCGAAAACGGGCCTCCGCGGTCAGAGGCCCGCAACTAACTGCCTGAGCCATGGCACGGTCTATTGATTGGCAGTTACCGACGTGTCGGGACCAAACCTATCGGATCGCTTTCACGGACTGCCTTAGTACATCTATAGCTTTTTACGGGCAAAGTAAAGGCTTCTCACAGTAACACACTTCGATAGCCCAGTCGCTATTGTGACTAAGCTACACGTTTGACACAGAAGAACATCCATTTAATTCCCAGGAGGGCCACAAACATTTCTCGTCTCCGCAGAGTTGAGACCGACACTGGGGCCCAGACAGCCTCCGATTCAGTCAATACTGCGGGCCCTCTCCATCAGAGTAAAGCGGCTGCGGATTTAACTCACCACTCTCCTCCTTCTGGTACCAAGTTACGAATGAAGGGAGCTATACCTCCACTCCTCCATATGACTTTATGGCGTGCATAAGGACACCTTTACTTCACTTTGCACTGTTCTGGTTTGTTCTTAAACCATGCACTTCTGCTAGCACTTCTTGACAGGCCATTTCCCATTTCAAGCACGTTTGAATAGAGTAAGGTGACGGCTAATTTTTCTCACTTATCTGAACACATCATCTAGTAGAGCGACGGCAGACACAACTATCTAAACCTACTTTAAACAAAGGCTAATTTACGTACTATCCTGTTAAAGATGTTTCTCTAAGTCCACAAAGAGAGAGCACGTTACACTCAGAGTGAGCTGCTGTGCCAATACCACGTTGCAGGTAACACCTGTTACACTTCTGGCCAAGAGCAACTACGCAAAATGCTTCTAATGCCAAGTACAGTCGAACCCGGTTACAACGACATAGGTCTATACGACACCTCGTCTACAGTGTCACATAGTCTGTGGTACCAATTAATTACTCACTGTTAACCAAATTATACCCTTCGGTTATAAAAACACTCGTTTATAATGACACAAAACATTCAGTCCCTTTCATGGCGTTATAACCGAGTTCAATTCTATTTCAGTAATAGGCTACGGGCTGGAGAACCGAGAAATGGGGGTTCAGTTCTGTCAACAGCAAGGTTCTCTCTTCTGCGAAACGTGCAGCCCAGCTCTGGGTCCCATCCAGCCTGCTACTGATGAGTATCTGACGTTCTTTTATCGAGGGTAAAGCGGTCGGGGCGTGAAGCTGACTACTGACTTCCCTCTAGTGCCCGGGTTAAGAATGAGCGATAAGAAGGAGTGTACCGACATTTCAGGGGAACCTGCTGCTGTCGTCTGTAGGATACCGTCAGCAGCTTAAGTTTTACCAGGCTAGGCGTGTCATGTCACAGGACAGAACGATCCTCACAGTCAGCACCAAACATCAGACGTTACAAAAACCGACTAATCAGTTCTGAAGTCTTTATATGCATATAGACAGACAGACAGACAGACAGAGTGCGCGATATTAACCCTTTAAAGACGAAACGTATCTGTTTTATATAAGGACTCAGTGCGTACCGCGCTGTAAACACTCTCCACCTCGGTTATAAAAACCAACCTCTTAATGTTTTATAAGGCAAAAGTTGCTGTTTGTTCTGAGATCCACACAAAACACATAAACGTAATGTGGGCACCACGTAGAATTTTTTAATGTTAAACCTGGCGGTATGTAAAGTTACCGCTAGGCTTTAAAAGGTTAATAGTCACTCAAAAATAACGCGCAAGTGCCTTAAAGTAATACGAGGTTAAAAAGGGGTGCACAGGAAATGTAAACACTGGAATACTTTTTGACAAACCTCATCGAATATTCAACTATGCACTTGGGAAAGGCAAGGGGTATTTTTTTTGGCCACAAAACCAACAGAATGGCTACCAAACCTGCGACTGAGGGATGTAAATTGATATTTCGTAAAACTTGTGTAAATACTGATGGAAATGGTTTGGTCTCAGGCCTGAAGGAAAGACTTGCGCTATGTTACGGTACAAGGGATTTCGCAACAGGTATTCAAGTGTTCTATGTGCGTGCGCAGGCCGATGTCTAGAAGAAGAAATGACGCGTCTATAAAATACATTAGTTTCAAACACAATTTACAGGAGAAACCACGATAAAGTACACTAGAACATAAAATATTTTATTTAGCTCGCATAAAGTAAAATAAACAACAAATGTAATGTGTAGCTCATGACTTGAATGTGGAGGAATAAATTAGAGGGAATCAAAGCACAGAAATTTATATAAATAAAGAGTGCGTTTAGCATAATTTAAGTGCAGGAAATTTGAATGCAGAGACAAATGTATTGCATTACGTGTTAAGAATAACGGGAAGGATTTATAAAGCCAGGAGGTGATTCCACATGTGTTTATAACCTTCACAAACAGTCAGTGGCTACTCAATGTATTCTCCGGGGTTTATGAAGCTATGAGGTTATCAAATTACACGAGAGAAAGCATAATTTACTTTCAGTTTAGAATTTTTCGCCGTCACATATCTCACACAAAAACAACACGAATCAAAAAGTAATTTTTTACCATTTAGTACGATGCAAAGGCGAACATTAAAGATGAACGGGGAAATTACCTGAGACTGTAGGAGCTGAGCTGAAAGGAGGAGAAGGGAGATCATTACACGTAGAAGAGTTTAACGGCTTCTAATATTAGTAATTTAAGGGTATAACATGGAAATAAATTACAAAAGGAGAAAATAATGAATGAATGGAAGGAACTATCAAACACATACATAAAACCACAAAACCAAAAATAAGCAGAAGCAGAAGGGAAGAGTAAAACATGCCACAGAATTACTGAAATAGAACACGAAGTTATGAAGAAACAAATAAAATATAAGAACTGAAGGGGGAAAAAGCAGGGCTGTGGAGTAGGCACCCAAAACTTCAGACTCCGACTCCGACTCCTCAATTTTTAAAACTCCAACTCCGACATAAAAGCTCAATATGTATTAATAACAGTAAACCTATAAGACATTTCATCGCCACCACGTGAATCATCAGGCTACTTTTTTGACTTATAACCTATATTTAAGTATAAGTCTAATGGTTACTGTAGCTATCAGGGCTCTGGAGTTGGAGTATCTAGTTAAGATTTAAGATTGAAGTCGGAGACCGAGTCGGTACATTTTTACAGACTCCGACTTCACCTAAAATTCCTTCCGACTCCGACTCCGCAGCTCTGGAGAAAACTAAAGCATAACAATTTCTGTGTCGACATGGGCCACCTGAATTTTATCCACGCAGTGCATTCATGGATTTCGTATGATTCTCAGAACAAAGCGCCATCATTTACTGATATAGCAGGAACAGACTCTTGTGTGTAACTGAGACACACTATGTCTTGTCTGTAACTGAGACACACTATGTCTTGTCTGTAACTGAGACACGCTATGTCTTGTGTGTAACTGAGACACACTATGTCTTGTCTGTAACTGAGACACGCTATGTCTTGTGTGTAACTGAGACACGCTATGTCTTGTGTGTAACTGAGACACGCTATGTCTTGTGTGTAACTGAGACACGCTATGTCTTGTGTGTAACTGAGACACACTATGTCTTGCGCGTAACTGAGACACACTATGTCTTGTGCGTAACTGAGACACACTATGTCTTGTGTGTAACTGAGACACACTATGTCTTGTGTGTAACTGAGACACACTATGTCTTGTGCGTAACTGAGACACACTATGTCTTGTGCGTAACTGAGACACACTATGTCTTGTGTGTAACTGAGACACACTATGTCTTGTGTGTAACTGAGACACACTATGTCTTGTGTGTAACTGAGACACACTATGTCTTGTGCGTAACTGAGACACACTATGTCTTGTGTGTAACTGAGACACACTATGTCTTGTGTGTAACTGAGACACACTATATCTTGTGTGTAACTGAGACACACTATGTCTTGTGTGTAACTGAGACACGCTATGTCTTGTGTGTAACTGAGACACGCTATGTCTTGTGTGAAGCAGCAACTGAACATGTAAATATTATTTAGATAAATTGCAGGATTCGGATGGTCAGAAAAAAAGGAGTAAACAAAGATACAAATGGAAGACACGCGAGAAACAAACACATACAGGGGTAACTAAAGCCAGAAGCAAACGTAATACATCCATACGTATGAAACTTAAAACCTGTTGGCTTATGCTTAAACTTTCCTGAGTGCTACGTATTAATTACTTTCATTTATAATCACTCTGAAGGAAGAAAGAAGCGTACTGAATGGCAGAAGCTAATTAAGCAGGCACGGTGTGTGAACGTCTCGGCGCTAACAAACCTAACGCAGTTCAGCATTGTTCGCCGGACCGCTTCCCTGCAGTAGCCACACTGTCACACGTTCACTTCAACACAAGAGCGCAATCAACGGCATCGTTCCTGTAATTTGAACTTGCCTTCAGAGAAGGCTTTTTGCCCGTTTCCAGGTCAAAGAAAAATAACTTATTCTGAACTTCTTTCTCATATACATCACGACGGTTTTCACTTTATTCTTGGAAGGCACAAATTTTAGCCATTCTTTTAGTGTTTTAGGTCTGGAAAAACGAACGGAACGTTGTATGTAGCTAGACAAACGCAGCCCATAATTCTGCAGAATGCCTCTCTTCAAAAACATGAAATACCAGTAGAAGTAAAAAATGCACACAATTGCGGAAATTTATTCTAAATCGAAGTACACGTATTTTTTAATTTGTCCCTTTCCATTACCTCAGTTCCTCTTTCCCGCTATTTTCCACCAATATTCCGCGTTCATTTGTCTTTCACAACAGTATTTAGGGAAACAAACATACTTATGAAGCTTATTCCAAAACCTAGCCATATTAACCCCATCCAAAAATTTTACAAATAAACGCTATATACAAAGCGTATTACGGAGACCTATAGAGTATATTACGTGCGAATTCGTTGTACGATACAAAATTGTTGACAAAATCGACAAGGCTTCCCCAGAGCTTCATATGACGTCGAATATGTAGCTGACAGAATCAAAATAAAATAACATTTTCTCAGGCACTTTTATTTAGTGTAAATTTCAAGCAGCAAATTTAATCAAAGTCTGCAGGGGAAAAAATGAGGAGGAGAGGAAAATTACTGCAAGAACAAAACGAGAGAGGAGGACGAGGATACGGAGGAGGGGGGAGACGAAAAAGGAAAATATTTGTATTTTCGTCTTCATAATGTATTTTCCAGAGAACAACGGAACGTGACTGGTTCCTAATAATTGGATCTGAAAACATTTAAATGTATGAGGATGTCTGTTTGAACTTGCGTGTAATCCCGGATGTTGTCGATAATGTCTGTAAAAACAGCCAGGATGCACGTCCATTGCAGCCTCTGGCAGTAAACTCTCGCAATGTATAACACATCCATCGAATACGAGTTCCTCTTCCTGCGCCATAAGGCAAGTTTCACGTAACCTTAATAAGTACTCAGCTTGGAAGGGAAACAGCCATCATTCACGTCAACACCCCCCCCCCCCGGAGGAGGGAGTCAAAACAACTTTTATATAAAACGTACGAGTACTTACAAAAAAGAAGTCAAAAGCCGTGGTAGGAAGCGGTCATAATGCAATCTGAGACACTTCGCAGCATTCTTTGGGTGGGTCTGAGAAAAGACAGGAATCCGTCACGGTACAAGCTACCCCAGTCGCTAAAGTTTCTACCTGGTACTCGTCAGGTGGCGCATTCGCATGTAGACTGAGACACAGACTACCCGGGCTATGACTTTTCCACGGACTTCTTCAGGTCCCATAAGCAAATTCTGTTGCGGTGCCTCAGTCCACCAAGTCCCACCCAATAACCTCTACTCCATAAGTCACTTACATCCTACCATTCGACGCTGGATTAACCCTTTAAAGACGAAGCGTATCTGTTTTATACAAGTATAAGGACTCAGTGCGTACCGCGCTGTAAACACTCTCCACTTCGGTTATAAAAACCAGTCTCTTAATGTTTTATAAGGCAAAAGTTGCTGTTTGTTCTGAGATCCACACAAAACACATAAACGCAATGTGGGCAACACGTAGAATTTTTTAATGTTAAACCTGGTGGTGTGTAAAGTCACCGCTAGGCTTTAAAAGGTTAATCTAAGCCATTGCCAGCGTCGTTAGATAAGCTACAAATTAATAAACATACAACGTGAGGTGAAATCCTCAAATCTTATTTATGCGTGCCTTCACCAGTCCATTCTGCAGCTTGCTGAGTCGTCATCCTTATATGACATGCAACTCGGCAAGGCTCCTAATGCCTTCTGCTTACGCCAAGAAATACAATCGCATCTTTTGTACAGAAATGCGATACAAACTCTTGCAGTAAACAAGGTGCATTCAAGTACAAGTCTTCGACAATGGCAATGTTTCAGATAAGGATACACTCGTAAAGTTTTGTACCTTCACGTTTTGTATGAGATATGCTGGCTGAACGTTTGCCAGGAACACAGCGTCCCGCTGCTTTCAAGCTAAGACAGTGCAGTTCGTGTTTATGCTGTAATGGGCACATCACAGACGTGAAACATAAGGTAAGGGGTAAAAAAATACAGACAGGCCGAGATAAAAGTTAGATACACAGATTAGGAGTCTTAAGAATATGGCGACAATATATTTAGGGTTAAATATGTAGTACAGTGAGAAGACAGGGTGGAAAGAGAACTAAAAGGTAGGAAGAAGAGAATGTTAATGCAAATATGGCAACGTTAAGACAGAATTCAAATATTTTAGACTGTATGCATGAACAAATGAAGGTAAAATACACGCGCACTGCCCTCCGCAAACGCGCGGTGCTGTGTGGGGACATGCACGCGAAAATCGAAACACACAGCTCCATAAAATGCTGTATCGACTGGTGTAGACATAGGAGGAAAGGCTAAAATAAACAGAGAAAGGAAGACAGTAAAAGGAACATAGTAGAAAGAAAAGAGAAAGGGGAAAAAGAGAGAAGAACAAGGGATATATATGCCTTATTAACCGCTCAATATAAAAATCTGTTTGGTGTTGGAAAATACAGTTAAGTGTTTCTGGTTTAACAGTATTTCTGTAAGTTTAGGTCCCCCTTCTGGTGAGAGATAATGGCTGCATGAAGGCAGTTGAAAATGTTATGAATTTCAAAGCAGAATTAAGTTAGAACTGCCCCTGGGCTTTTGACAAGAACATAATCGGAAAGAAAGAATATGCATGTGTGTGTGTGTGTGTGTGTGTGTGTGTGTGTGTGTGTATGTGTTCTCTGGCACAGGAATGTAACAAGGAATTCTGCCAGTGACACTCCATAGACCTGCACTGTATGGCGTGAGACTACGAAGTGTGTATTGGAAAGGACTTCGAAGGAACGAGTCGTGGTCACCTGCTAAGACAGTACTGCCAGGATCTGTCTGGTGGGGCGGAGGAAAATAATGGGAAGCCTTAATCGGAATGGCCACTCCCCGTATCGAGATTTGGGCTAGTGGCTTTGCGAATGCAAAACAGGCTGACACCGCAACGTATTTCTTTATTACTGACGTCCGTCTTGTAGAAACGGAGTAAGAGATTCGGATAGAAGTAATCCTACAATGTGGAGAGAAAGAACTGGACGTCTGTCGCCATGTTTGCTCACACCGGCAAACAGAAGTTGAAATGCCTTGCGCTTGCACTTCCAGGAGTCCTATTCTTTTGTTGTTTAATTTCAACCGAGTCTGTTGGTGCACCCCACCGGAAGTACGGTGCCTGAAAAACATCGCTTAGACTTGATGGCTGGATGGACACTGACCACCAACCGACACTGCTGCAAAGGAAGACCTCTCTTCCTTGGTGTTTGCCGAAAGCTCTGGTTCTCAAACTGTGAAACGTATGCCACCAGTACTTGCAGATTACCGAAACGTGTTGTCCTCAAGTCCCCGCACTGCAAGCCACGGCACGTGCATGCACAGGAGAGGAGAATAAGAGTGGAAGCAGTGATGTGTTAGGGGCAACTTGCAGGAGTCAGGCATTATTAGTCCTGGGCTCGAGACTTTTTGAAGTGTAGTATAGGGTGCTAGCTTTATCACGTCCCTGACTACGAGTACAGCTGGTTTATCGCACAGAAAGCCTGCGTCCACCGAGCCATTCCGTTAGACGTGCCGTGTCGAGGGACACGACAAAAGGGCCAATATATAATGGTAATTAAACGGAATGCTCTATACAAAGGCAAGCAGAAAATTACACTGCTTATCCTTTCCGCGTAACATTCGCCTTGAGTGGATTCGTCCATCTTCGTGACTCCAGGCAAAAAAACGGAATACTGTTCAAGAATGAGTGCCACGTCTTGTGGTGCTCCGTCTAACTCAAGACTAGATAGCGTCAAGTAAGGAATTGATAAGGATGTGGAAAAAAAGGGTTTGTGCCCCATTTTAAGGTACTGTTATTATAACTGGCTGAAGGGACAGAGCAAAAGGTTAAAAGTAAGACGAACTTTTTAATTAGGAACTATAGTCCAAAATTTTTAAATTTCTGTTTTAAATTGCACACCACACCCTTTGTGTTAAATG
This sequence comes from Coptotermes formosanus, assembly GCA_013340265.1. NCBI lineage: Eukaryota > Metazoa > Arthropoda > Insecta > Blattodea > Rhinotermitidae > Coptotermes > Coptotermes formosanus. The sequence goes on along the minus strand of BLKM01000679.1, from coordinate 832,070 downwards.
ACACACCACCAAGAATTACAAGTCCGTTGTAATTTATATTTTATATCACCTGTGAGATCTCGCAAAAATTTACATTTTTACCTCGAGTTTTACGTTTTTGTATAAAACAAACGCCTGATGATGATGGCTTTATCGAAACTTGTAGTGTTTCAGAAAAATAGTAATAAGTACAGGCTGTGTCAGACGGAATACGTAGCGTTATTTATGTAATTCTCTATACATAACGGGATGAATAGCGTCAAATTCATCGCCACAGTCCTACAGACTCGAAACATTTTGGTTCACGTGACAGCCCAGGACATGGCTTTAGTTAAAGTCCATACTGCGATGGTTCAGAATGACACTCCTTTGCTTTGCAGCCAATTGCGACAGTGACATATTACACGACAATGACAAATCACGAATGGAACGAGACAGAAAACAGCCAGGTTTATAGACACTGTAGCATAAACTCCCTTTCACGACACAACTTGCCCTTAAAAGGTGCAGTGAAAAATAGAAGGATGTATTTTTATTATAAGAAACGAACGTGTTAGTTGGCGACACTGTCAGCAGGTGGTTTTATTAATAACCCTCTTTCACCTGCTGACATCTGCAATAACGATACTGCACAATGCACTGCGCCTACATGCCACATCATGACAAATGAATAATTACTAAACCGAGTGATACAGTAATATATATATATATATATATATGTGTGTGTGTGTGTGTGTGTGTGTGTGTGTGTGTGTGTGTGTGTGGTGAATGTGGGAAGTTGGCCAACTGTTACGTGAGAAAGGTGACGGGGCATTTAATGTTAAGTACCAATAGAGAATGCTTCTTAGAACTCGGATATTTACTAGCTGTAAAACATTTCACTTAATAACAGACTGTACTAAGTAGCACAGCATAATTGCTTCTGCAGCTAAAATTAGCTACGAAACGGAAAATGACGGTAAGTATGTGTTATATACACGAAATGTGACCACCAAAGAGTAACACTTTGGTATTCTGTAAGGATCCGTCAAGGAGCAATACAAGGATGTAGTCTTCCCTGGACCATTCTAAAGCCTTTAACGTTCTGAACACTTTCATCTATTCGGACTCCTTTCCTTTTGTTACATCACTTTGTAACCCAATTCTGTGAAAGTTGGACGGAAACCTTCGCTAAGAACACAGTCTGCAACAGCTGCAATGAGTGCCAAAACAGTGAAAAATAATGGCTGGTAGTCATACGCTTGATAACTATAGAGAGGAGAATAAATATTTTTTATTGCTTGTACTTAAGCGTCGAGGTTTAAATATCGTTGAAAAAAATGTGCATATCGTGTGGTGATGGTTTTATGGACTTTATCCATCGTCCGAAGATTAAGGCTAGCTCTGTCTAAGGGGCCCAACTGAGTAGGTGGTCTTCTCTTCTCCCCCTCTATTCACCTGAAGACGGAAGTAGAGCCAGCTTCCGAAACGTCGTGATTTTAATTTTTAATATTTTACTCTTCAGACGATGGCTAAAGTCCATAAAACTATCACCACACAATATTAAACACCATCGTCAAAACCTTTTAGAATTTATCAAAACGTGCATATTTTTCAGTATATAATTGTATAAAACAGACAAAATAGAAAGCTAATTTTTATTTTAAGTTATTTCTTACTTTCACTTGATCCCATACAAAATCATCCCATATTAGGAGTGCTCCCGTTTTTAAGAATCTTGTTTTTTTAACACTCATAATTTTTACCAAATTTGGTTTTATCTTTCTTGTCAGCAATGCACTGTTCTTTGAAGGAAAGACAAATAAGTACTTAAAGAAGATACATCTTAAGTGCTTATAACTAGACGTTCGTTAAAGAAATGACAATATTTACATTAAAACTTGCGGCTTAATAAAAGCTGTTGGATATAATATTTGGACCCATTCTTCTAAGAAATTAATTTATAAACTTCACGTATAATATCCATACATTTTATCAGTAGTTCAGTAAACAAGCGTGTTTCCTACGTTTGTCCAATAATTTTTCAAGTCATCACTATCACTAAAGCAAACCGCACCGCAAGCTTAGGGAACACCTGGTGCTTCTCAAACTGAAACAAGTTGGACAACCCTGATGGACAGGTTTGGGGACAAGTACATGTTTACTCAACCCCTGCCAGTTTCAGAGGCCTCAGAGTTACGATGACACAGGAAATTACACCGTTCAAGAGCGGAGTGTCAGGACGGACAGGTAATTTCCTGACTTTGGAGCACAGCACGCAAATCGAGGCGGACGTCAATTAATTCTTCAGTTTCAACGAGCACTGCGAGTCCAGACACTTCCGTTGCACCGTCACAAGCGCTGCTTCTCTTCAGATTAGACACTCACATCATTATAAATAATACAAGTCCTTCTACAGAAACGAGTGGGGCCTCAGCTATATAAGAAATTTCCCACATTGTGTGGAACCAAAATGTCCATTATAGTATTTCTTTTATATATTTACACCGTGCATACTCCTATACTGTTAAGACAGACCAACTAGTGCTAACACTGTCTATAAATATATATATTTTTTGTTATAATATCACTCCTACATGTTTTGGTGGTCAAGCCACCATCGTCAAGGGGGCACCAAAGGTCACAAGCACCGTTTCGCATCCAACAGTCATGTCATATGACACTTAAGAATATATCACTTCCTTAGTTTGTTCACTCCCGCTAAAATCATTACGGCTGAAATAACATGATAATTCACTGTCTCTCTCAGACTGTACAGTTAAAATGATGTGATATACAAATATTATATATATACAGTAATTATTGATAAAATGTTTAAAGTTTACACTAAAAATATTGCGACGTACTGGAACTGGGGCTAGCATTGTATAGGAGCGTTCTCGATCTCTGGTGGATCTCGTCCTTATGTCGTGTGTCTGTGGCGAACTCGGAAGGCGCCTGTGCGAAGTGGTAGTGTATGGAGCACAGTGCATTTGTCGGGCTGTCTTAACAGGTCATTGTCTTATTCAAAACAGCCTGCCACTTGTTCCTATTCTGAGGCAGATAAATGAAGTACACCCTCTTCTATGCCTTTAATATTCGTTTTAATATTATCCTCCCATCTACGTCTAAGTGTTCCAAGCGCTATCTCTCATTCAGTTTTACCCACCGACATTTCCTTTCTCTCACTGGTGCCACATACACCGTCCACCTTATCCTTCTTTATTTGATCATCCAAATAATATTTGACAACGACTACAAATCATGAAGCTCATTTAACCACGAAAGAGTAAATTGCTTTCTAAATTGTTAGAACTTTTGACAACGCTGTACTAACTTAAAAGAAAAGGCTTGGGAAGAATGGCTACATTCAGTATGTGTGATAGGAAAACAAATGTAACTGAAATGCAAACAGAAGTCAGATACTTAAGTGAAATGTTGGAAGAATAGAGACAACTTGTAAGCTCATGCAGGACATAAGGAATATAACACACTTACGGAAAATATGAAAAAAATTTTAACGAAAAATGAGAGGTCGGTGGACAAGAAAAGGTGATAAACTCCTTAGCATAAGAGGTAGATGATAATAATAATAGTAATAATTAATAATAATAATAACAACACCATAATTGGAAAGTGTAGACAAATTTCAGTGAAAGTCGCCAATGTCCATTTTCACGAAAATCCCTTTGTTGGGAGAAGAGATCTTCCAGACGGGGGGCGGGCATGAACAAGCTATCAGTCGCGTTTCGCACCTGCTTTGCAAAGTCGCCTTTTAAAGGCATCACCTTCAGGGCACGCCACATCGTCCCTTGCATTTCAGACGAAGTCTCATGAATGACGTTTCGGTCTCCCTGTGTCTAATCCGTGCCCATCTGACTTAAATTCGCAGGTTAACACTTGCAATGCCTGTAAGTTCCATGACCCAACTAGGCAAAGCTTCACACTGTCAACATTAACGTGCGCTAGCCGTGTTGTTGGTATTCGTACCCTATCATACCTCCAGTCTGTTGTCATTTGCCTAATATATTACTAAATTCTTATTTTAAATCAAGTTCTTTTTTGCTAAGTTAACCTTTTAAAGCCTAGCGGTAACTTTACATACCACCAGGTTTAACATTAAAAAATTCTACGTGGTGCCCACATTGCGTTTATGTGTCTGGATGGATCTCAGAACAAACAGCAACTTTTGCCTTATAAAACATTAAGAGACTGGTTTTTATAACCGAAGTGGAGAGTGTTTACGGCGCGGTACGCACTGAGTCCTTATATAAAACAGATACGCTTCGTCTTTAAAGGGTTAAATTCTCCCACACACTTGTAAAACACAGTAGTACCAATATAGACCACCTACTATAACACTAAGGTAATTTTGCCGGCGAATTGTGCATTTATACCTTGTGCAGAGTGATTTTTATCTGAAACAGTGCCAACTGGTTGATCCTTTTACAGCAGATGTAAGGCGTTTAGCATGAGGCAGGAACTGGCCTTTTATACATTATTTGGAAGAGCTTCGCGCTTCAAGGGTTGGCAGGATTGTTTGCGTATAGAAGTGTATAAATAACGATACTGCAAAAAAGAAGGCGGTAAAGGAAATTTCGGAATGTTGCAGTGAACTGGAACAATAGAAAAAGAGTTTGAACGTGGAGCAAAAATAAAGTCAAAGGCTCGTGCAAGTGGCGGATGTTACAAAAAGAACGACATATAGCCGAAAAACGAATTCCTTAGCGTTCAAGAACGACGCGGTACAGGGTTTCATTTATAGCAGGTGTTTTCTGAAAACACTAACATCTGTGTAAAAGAGAACACGGATTCAACATAAAGCTGAAATTGTATACGATTACGCCATCCATATAATATTTTATTATAAAAGAAAAATAGTACAAATTGAAAATATTTCAACCGAAAAAAAGGAAAAATAATTTGTTCTAATATGTATTATTTTAGTTATCATACTTTACCCAACTTCGTGTCTGGGAATATTCCTGTAACACATGGGGCATAATTCAGGTCTAACGCCTTCTGTAGGAGCTAATAATCCCTTAGCTGATAATGATTTCCCCCAATATTTATTACCGCGTTTACAGGAGCGGGCCACTTCAGCCTATCCTCAGCCACACAAATCTAATCCACGTCACATTCTTTTTCTTTAAGATGTATTTAACATTTCCGAACTTTTAGGCACTTCGGAAGGGAAAGCAAAACGTGAATCCTGCCATTGGAAGCGATTCCGGTCTATTTCCAACTAATTCTCATGGTACAAGCTATCTCTCAAATATCGACCTTAATGTTATCTTCACATCTTACCCTATATCAAGTGGGTTTTCTAAGAACGTTCTTCCACCAAAGTTCCCTATCAGTAGGTTTTATTCCTTCCCCCTCCCCCTTCTTGATTTCGCGACGTTTGAGTTTCGTACACCTCAGCTGGTGAAGAATCGAGTCTTCCGTAACTTTATAGTGTGTCGTTTAGTAAATACACGTAGTTCGCTACTGTAGAAGCAGTACGCGACCCGCAATAGTCGGTGTAGCGACTCGCTACAGGTTGGACGGTCCGAGGATCGAATCCCGGTGGAGCGAGATTTTCTGTACATATCCGTACCGGTTCTGGGGCCCACCCCGCCTCCTGTGCAATGGGTACCGGGTCTCTTTCCTGTAGGTAAAATGGCCGGGGCGTGGCCTTGACCACCCACCACAATCCGTCGATGAGGTTAAAGAAAGAGTAGGTGCTGTACCTCTACACCCCATCTGGGCCTTCATGGCCTGTTACAGGTTGAGCTGTACCTTCCAACTTTTTTGCCATGGCCCGCAACATGTAGCCTTGCTTCAACAAGTGTATACTTTCTTGGTTCCTTGGTGACGAAAATTTGCAAAATTATGTCTATCGAATTCGACATGTACACTGCCTCTCCTTCTGTCTCTACGTACAAAAAAAAACCGATAGACGGATCTTCACGGCATTCAGTTCGGGGACTTTTACCACATCTGTCGAGCGATTCAAGTTTTGTTCAAAAGAAGTTAGTAATAACAGGATATTTTACAGTAATAACTACACGTATTTCTTTACGCACCTCAAACGCAATTCGCTAAATATTTATCCCACAATTTCGTAACCAAGAGACCCTACAAATTTCCCGTCGGTCTTACGCTTTTCACGGTAACTGAACAAGGTCAGAACGCCCATGAACTGTTACGTTGAACGCATTCCTTAACAAGTCTAAATTCCCATGCACAGCCTGCACGTATGCTTCATTTCCCCCGCCAATGACTGGTCACAGAGTTGGCCTATGACCCAGCTGTTACTGTGGGTGGACAACGCACCATGTGTGTTTATATTTAAGGAAGCATTCTTGTAGATTCCCGTTACGGGCGGGCATTTCCTTGAAGCCTGGAGAATCTCCAAGAGGTCAACTACTTTAAAAGCGGTATTCCAGCTGATGCTGACGGAGTTACAGGGAGGGAAAAGAGAGAAACGAGAAACGGATTGCTCGATGGCGACAGAATTTGTAGCATTCGGATATACTGATGCCAGCGAGCAGCGAGCCAATAGTGTGGTGTAGACGCTAGAATGCTGCGTCTTTCACAGCTCCTTACACAGCTGTAACAAAGAATTGATTTCAGACTCAAGGAAGTGCCTATGAAAAATACTGTACTCTGGTTTATGACACTGCAGTTCGGACTTTTCGGAGAACACAGTCTGCGGCCTATCCCAGTCGCCACGCGGCATAAGGCGTAGGTCTGTGGCCGCTCGCTTGTTGGAATTGCCCACCGGGGGTGTGGCTGTCTGTCTCTTGTGAGTGTTGTGCGTTGTCAGGTAGAGGTTTCTGCGACGGCCGATCACTAGTCCAGAGGAGTCCTACCGAGCGTGGTGTGTGTCTGAGTGTGAAATTGAAGCCTCGATAATAGGGGCATAATGAACTGGATAGAATTTGAAATAAAACGTCGTAAACCATACTAAAGTAACTCTCCTATTCCGGATTTTACCTGCAGGAAACGAAGAATAACACGAAAACTTCAGTCATTACAGTTTGCGTCTCGGATGAGATTCTCACTGAATGGCACCAGAATAACAGGCACAAGCATTACAGCCGGAGCGAAATTTATCATTACAGTAGGCTAAGAGAAGGTGCAAAAATGTAAGAAACCGACTAAATGAAGCCAGGCCGAAGTGCAAAAATTTATAGCTACTTATCACACCCAGCGGCACTTCATGAGCGCAGAAGCCAATTACAAACAGGTGTGGCCGGTGAACGGCAAGGCCGCGTACAAGAGGGGTCAGTGACCGACCCAGACCACAACACGGCCAGCATGTAACATCAATGCAATCTGTATGTATTAAAGTCATTAAATTTTGGCAAAAAGATTCCAATATTTGAAGAACTGTGTTCCGGGCATTTAAAAACCTAGGCAAAATGTACAACTACCGCCCGCGTGCCTTTAGACCCCCAGAAACAGCACCCGACACCCTTTGAACAGGAGGCTGGGTCGACACTAGACCCGGTCTGGAAGCTCCCTCTCTATCGAGAATCGAAAAAAATTCTTCGGTCTTTGAGCCTGTAATGTAGTCACTATACCGACTGAGCTTCATTAATCCGTAGCCGGTCTTGCGACAGGTCCATAGCCCCTTCCAAAGCGAGTTCTCCACAGAGTGCGATCTGGTATTTCAATTTTCAGTATCCTACCTTTTCCTTCTGTCTTTCCTTCTAAGTGTTAAATAGAAGAAAATCCTGCACTCAGTAAAAGTTAAATTATTGAAACAAATGCAAAGAAATTCAATCAGCTATTGTAATTAACCCTTTAAAGACGAAGCATATCTGTTTTATATAAGGACTCAGTGCGTACCGCGCTGTAAACACTCTCCACATCAGTTATAAAAACCAATCTCTTAATGTTTTATAAGGCAAAAGTCGCTGTTTGTTCTGAGATCCGTACAAAACACATAAACGCAATGTGGGCACCACGTAGAATTTTTTAATGTTAAACCTGGCGGTACGTAAATTTACCGTTAGGCTTTAAAAGGTTAAACAAGTTCCTACTTCCTGCTAGGGATGACTATTGTGGTTACCCGCCCTACGCCAAAAAATCCTAGCCATGCCACTGTTCCAAAACGTTTGTAACTGCGGAACCATCTTGGCTTTTTAACGAGAACCCGGCGGGCCCCAGACCAAAGTAAGGCATATATTGACAATTGAATGTGATGGGAACACATTCATATTAATCCAGCGTCAAAGGGAAACATAACCGCACACAAAAATGGTAGCACGATCGAAATGAGTCTGTTGAATTTAAGTGAATTTACAGTGGTTTGTTAGATTTAAGGAACACTTCGTTTCTTCTTTCCTCAACCATTACTGTATGTTGGATTTTGTAAATACTACAGTTCCTACTCTAACCTACATAATACAAGGTAAAGCTGTCCTTATCCACGCCACGAAGGCATACAGGGGGAGTAGTATTATTGCTCCATTATTCGTAACCTCTGCACTACACTGAGGTGAGTGGTCAGCATCAAGCCCTGGCCGCTTTACCCCAGAAAAAACCCGTACCCATTGAACAGGAAGCTGAATACATCCCAGAGCTGGTCTGGACTTTTCGAAGAAAAGAAAAATTTCTTGCCTCTATATGTGCGTTACTTATTCAGAAACTCCGTAAAATTGCAGCTATTTGTTATGGATATTCGCAGGTCATCCAGAAATCCTTGACAGAGCGGTTTGGGCTCATAGAAATCATCGATCTATGATATGAAGAAAGAAAAAGATAACAAATGGAAGGACACTGGAATAACCTCACATAAAATGGCAGGGACTTTGGAAGGGTCAAGGAAGGAAATTACCTCTGAAAGTAAACATGAAGATTGGTGCCACTCTCATTATATGGCATTAGAAGCTACACGCTGTAAGGTCGCGGATAAAACGCAGCGATGTTGTAGACTGTAATAATCATGAATGCTTTTGAATGTTTTGCTCGGGAAGTGCTCGTTACTTTGAGTGCCTGAATCACGTATGCAGTGCACGGTTCATGGGTGACGGCTTCTCTTAGGCCGGGCGGCGGGGCTGGTGGGGAAAGCACTAGTCGTGCGTGCGGCTGAAACAAGAAACTGCATAGAAACAAAAAGATTTACAAAAATACGCGAGTCCATTGGAGTCGGACGGAAACTTCACAGCAAGGCAACTCAACCGAGACGTGCATGCAAAAATGTTCTAAATACGGTCTCAGAAATTGTCAAGCAGCAGCAGCAGCAGCAACAACAACAACAACAACAACAACAACAACAACAACAACAATAATCATAATAATCATTCTTCTTCCTCTTTTAACACCCCTAGCTTTCCTTATTCCGTTTATCATGATCATTTTTCTCTTCCCTATCATTACAATGCCTTTACTTAATCTTTCATCTTTACAGACCTAAGTGTGAAATGGAATAAAGAATTTACCATGTAATATACGAAGAGAACCGAGTAAAGAAGGGCACCCTGTTAGCATCGTTCCGCTGACACCCATGCTCATCTCTTACTAATGCTACTTTTATCTGAAAGACGAGCGCGCAAAACATGTAAATATTCAAGCAAATCAATGTTCTTTCGGATATCCGGGAGAACTGGCGAGAAAATTACTTCCACATTTTTAGTCTTTGAAGGTTAAAAAATTTACAAAATTCCAATTAAGACAATGGAGTTTCATATCCTGCCTTTACAGTACTCAGTCTCCACAACGACACCCAGCCGGTTACTGCCTTTTAGGGTCATAACCGCTTTGTACTACCACAATCATTCACAACACAGGAATACACTGTGTGGGAAACATGAAGAAGTTTATAGTAAAGTGCGTCTCTCTTTTCAATCACCAGAGAAAGCCTGCATCCACCGCTACACCCCGCGACAGCTGCGGTGCTCAGGTCAAAGATTAAAGATACGCCCTGTACGTAGTATAACCATTGTGCATTACATGGTTAAACGGCAATGTATTTAAGCAGGGCTTGCTGTCTGCTATCACGGCGACACTTCTGGTTGAAAGAAATTTCAGTACAGAAAGCAGCAGTTGATTCAAGGAGATAAAACTATGTTTCATACGAAGAAAATAGGAAAAGAACACACAGATTCTGTATACATGATGATATAAACGTCTAACGTCATTTATCATTCAGCCAAAATCGGCGACTGCAATTCGCTGACGACTAGTACACTGGAATTTTGAAAACAACAAAATATAAAACTGAGAAAGCCTTAGATGAAGTTAAAAAACCCAAGAATATTTTAACTGGTGATTTAAATCAGTTGAGTGAGTCACGGAACATGTAGTTATACTCATACGTATATCAGTGAGTCACGGAACATGTACTTATATTCGTACATATATCAGTGAGTCACGGAACATGTAATTATATTCGTATGTATATCAGTGAGTCACGGAACATGTAGTTATATTCTTACGTATATCAATGCACTTTCGGCCTGTAATACGGTCATGCTCAAGGAAATAATCAGTTTGTAGCAAACCGACGTGCAAATGTTCATGATTTTCCTTGGAGGCGGGAGTGGGGGGTGACGGGGAGGCTGTTGGAAATGAAGTTATAAGCTACTAAGTGAAGGGTCACGAAATCATATCGTGTGCACATACAGCGCTTTATTGGATATTATTCACGTTAATGCATGCGACTATGAATACCGTTAACATTTGTTTAAAGCTAATTTTTCTTTTTTTTCTCTTACGTCATTATTTAGCCTCCATAAACAGGAGATTTTACACAACGTACCTTTTTATATGCCACGTTGCTTTCAAGATGACAGCTAAACACCATTTTTCATTCCGTGAATATACACATAAAACTGCGAAGGTAGGACTGTAATACTGCCACTTTCTTTTCAGGTTTGTTAATTCAATTTCTGTTTATTTGAAATTAAATCTCATGACATAGACCATTTTTGCAATAAAGTGTGCACACAGACGGGAAGATGGCAAGCCAGTGAACGGGACGAGATCGCAGCAGCAGACGACTAAAACAGACTTGATATTTCGCATACTTTTTCTGTATGAAGCATAAGAGGGTGGTTCATTCTTCATCCAGGGGGCGCACGAAAGTAAGTGCAAGAATAGCAGCAGTTGCACTGGCCCGTACAACTACCTCTTGAATATCTCATGTCACTGTAAAGTACTGCTTCAGAATAAAAGAAAAAAGAATGAAATTTGTGAGTGAATTTGTCAATGCAAGATTCGAGGTTCTCTGAAAATTCAAGTCTTGTAGGACGTTACACCGTGTCAACTGGTAACTATAGCGACTCTCGGACTGTTTGCCCCTGAAGATGAAAGCACTACGTTACTTCGAAGCATCGACATGTGTTTACTCGCAGATACCGCTTAAAACCCCACATGACTTGAATCTGCAATGAAAATGCGTAAAAGTTCATCTTATAACAGGCCACGAACGCCCAGAAATGGCGTACAGCTCTAGCTTTACTCTTTCTTTAACCTCGGCGCTAGATTGGGGTGGGCGGTCAATGCCATGCCCCGGACAATTTACCCCCGGGAAATAGACCCAATACTCATTATAGAGGAGGTTTGGTGGGCCCCAGGGCCTGTCCGGACGGATACAGAAAATCTTGCGCCCCCCCCCCCCCCGGGGTTTGATCCCCGGATCGTCCAGTCCATAGCGAGTCAAAAAATGGGTAGAGGTTGAATAATGAATTACATTTAAGGACAGACTTCGCCGAAACCCCCAAGGGATCGCAGAACGTAGATTTATTCGGCCGTTCAAAATGTCTAAATTAGTGGCTCGAGTTAAAATAGGCCACGGCCGTTTTTCTATGAGGTTTCTTGTCTATCATTCCATATCTTATGTGACTTATATGAGATAATAAGAAACGAAAATTAAAGAAAGGGGCTGGATAAATGTGGCGGAAGTGAGTAAGAGAAAACAGAACGTATAAAACTGGAAGGTTTCAAGAAGAATAGGAGGACAAAGAAGTAAAATGATTTGTAGAAAAGAAGCGAAAAAGTTAAAGAATGAAAATACGATGCAGGACAAGAAGAAACGGAAGCGTAAGATAAAAAATTGTTTTGAAAACCAGAATACAGCGTGCAGAGACAGCGCTCCTGTTTTGTATTCGATAGGTTATGGTTCGAATCTCGGCACGGACACCGCCTGTACTGGCGCAGCTTTTTTGTGTTTATTCTCCCTTCCTAAATTCCAAATAAGGCGACAAAGTAGGCCAATACCGCGACCTTCCACATCCTTCCAAAATAAATTTTCCACTATCATACGATCATTCAACCTATTGTTCCCAGTTGCTATGAACATGGTTAATAAACTGCGGATTATGACACGAAGCCAAGGAGAAGAAGCTACGAAAATGAAATGCCAATGTAAGAAGGAAAAGAAAGGAATCAGTAACTGTCTAGCAGAGGACCTCTTTATTAAAATACATACTCAGCTGCATGTTTCGGCCATGTTAAACCATTCTCAGGCCGTATACAACTGTGTAAAAAAATGGGAAACTTATAACTATGTACCTAATATTATAAACATAGTTGTACTCAGCCTGAATAAGACTTAACACAGCCGAAACATGTAGCTGAGCGCAGATTTTAAGCTGTAAATATCGCGTTATAGGTTAATTATTTGCGTATACATATATATATACACACACAGTCGAACCAGATTTAACGACATCGGTTTATACGACACCTCGTCTACAGCGTCAAATATTCTGTTAACCATAACATTATTCTGCTTTGTTATAATGACACTCGTTTATAACGACACAAAATATTCAGTCCCTTTCATGGCGTTATAACCGAGTTCGACTCTATATATCATATATATATATATAAACACACGAGGACAACCCACATTAAATTAAAACAAAGAAGTGAAAAGACAGTGGAGTGGGTAAATATAATTATGAAAATGAAAAAAAAACAAAGACGAAGGAGAAGAGGACGAAGAATAACTGACACGTCATCAACAAGGCGGTAACTGTCGCTAGGTCGTACTGTACGAAAGTGAAACCCCAGTAATTTCTCTTCTGTGCAATTTGACACTAGCGAACTGTGACAGCAGATTCGAACCCCACCACGATCAGACTTTCGGAACGGTTTTGCCAGTGAATTCACGCTGAACACAGAACAACTATCAGATCTGTAACTGGACCGAGAATAATGTCAGGCAAAGAGTAAGCTCCTTCTGTCACGACGCTAGGCAAGGCGGCTTGAGACGCTGCCTGTCACGAATGGCTGTTAACAAACGGCAGATTCTTTGGGAAAGCGAGCAATAAGCTGTGCGAAGAACAAGCGACTGCCACAGACTGTCACGGTGATCACACCAAGTGGGTAACACATTTAGAGTGTTTGAGGGATAAGGGAAATCGAAAGCCAACTTTGACGTATGTGAGAGAACACTGGCCCCTCTCTTTAGCCAGACGAACCCAGTCCACAACCTCCCATCCCATTTCTTTAACATTTTAAAGCCTAGCGGTAACTTTACGTACCACCAGGTTTAACATTAAAAAATTCTACGTGGTGCCCACATTGCGTTTATGTGTTTTGTACGGATCTCAGAACAAACAGCAACGTTTGCCTTATAAAACATTAAGAGATTGGTTTTTATAACCGAAGTGGAGAGGGTTTACTGCACGGTACGCACTGAGTCCTTATATAAAACAGATACGTTTCGTCTTTAAAGGGTTAATATCATCCTCCCTCCTAAGCATAGGTCTCTCAAGTGGTGTCTCTCTTTCAGGTTTTCCTATCCAAACCCTCTACTCGTTAATCTTTTCCCCCATGCGCGCTACACGCCCCGCTCACTTCATCCTCCTTTATTTTATCATTGTAGTAACACCACGCGAGGAGAACAAATCATAAACCTTCCAATTACGCAATTTTGTCCCGGTACCTGTCACTTCTTGGTAGGTCCGTGCCTCCTAGTCTGCTCCCTGTTTTCGAACACCCTCAGTCTATATCAGGGGTACACAAATTTTCCAAAATCTACGACCCAGCTCAAAATTCTATGCGTCAGAAATGTGACTTGAAGCAGTTTCCATACTGACGACCTGAAAATATTAGGCTTCACCGCAAAACATCTAGTCGCCATGGCGACCTGGCGCCCGGAATTTGTGCACAGCTGGTCTATATGAGCTCTCTTCAATATAAGGTTCCGAGGTTTACACATACACAGATGTTTGCTTAACCTTTTAAAGCCTAGCGGTAACTTTAAGTACCGCCAGGTTTATTATTAAAAAATTCTACGTGGTGCCCACATTGCGTTTGTGTTTTGTACGGATCTCAGAACAAACAGCAACTTTTGCCTTATAAAACATTAAGAGATTGGTTTTTATAACCGAAGTGGAGAGTGTTTACAGCGCGGTACGCACTGAGTCCTTATATAAAACAGATTACGTTCCGTCTTTAAAGGGTTAAATGGGACTTAAATGACGGGGAACGCGTCAGTTCTCCTGGACTTCCATAATTGGAAGTAAGGTTCATTTCAGAACTCTGGTCATATCAAGCTGCAATTCAAGTTTTGTTACAGTTACAGAACGGAATAGGCATGACGTAACGCTTGCATGCTACACTTCATTAATCTGTGGCAACTCTACACGGCGCCGTTTGCCTACAGACGGAAAGCGAACAAATGAAACTAGCAATCATTTGACGTAAAGTTGCTTGTAGTATGGCAGAGCAGCAAAAAGATAAAAACATTAATTTGCTGCTGTTACAAGAAGGAAACTGGTTAGGAAGTACCGCTATAAAGCAAAGTTTTCCCTGTCCACGCCACGAAGACATACAGACGGAGCAGGGACACAACTCCACTCATTCTTAACCTCGTCACTCTATGGAGATTCGTGATCAACCTTACGCCCCGGCCGCTTTGCCCCCGGCAGAGAACACGGGTGATCATTGAATAAGAAGCTGTTTGGGCCCCAGAGACGGTGTGGCAGTTCTGGAGAACACAAAGATCTATTGCTCTTACCGGGATTCGAACCCCAGACCGTACAGCACGTAGCCCAGTTACCATACCGACTGCAGGCAGGACCGTTTAGAAATGTAACTGTAATACACAAATTCTTATTTAATTATGATGTGCCAAAAATAGCATTATTTGTAATGTTATTGGTGTTAAAGAAACCTGTAATAACTTAGTAAACCGAAGATAGCAGAATGATAGCATATATTACCCTAACTTCCATACCTCAGTCTTCTATCGTAGCGTCGGTCCTCGAGGAAATGTTTAAATTTTTTGTTTGTGTTTTATTTGAGGACGCTGTGACTAAACATTTTAAGTAAAAAGTGTATACTGAATAATGAGTTAGGAAAGATGTGGAAGGAAGTGGTCGTGGCCTAAGCAAAGGTACCATCTCAGCATCTGTCTGAACGTACTGAGGAAAAGCAGAAAAATTAAACATGTTAGCTGGCGTCCCGGTCGAGATTCAAACCAGGCACCTTCCGAACACATCTTATAAATATTACTCCTTGAACCAAATTGTTCTACGTCAGTGTTTGCCCAACTTTTTTGCTCGCTGATTCCTTTCGGCTTCGAAAAATAACCACGGACCCTCACATCCTTGCTCACGTAAATATAGACTGTCCGGATGACAGGTATCCAAAATTGGATATTTATATATCAGAACTGATTTTAGATAGCTACGAATACATACCAGTAGCATACGTAACAATGCATTGCATGATTTGACCTTAATTAAAATGACTGTCTCTCGCTTTGTGGGTACAGGGGGTTTCTTAATTAGATATTCTAACGGTTATACGAAATAAACACATCGCCAGTTAAAGAAGATACGCAATTATTTTTAACAAAACATTATTCCTTTAATTAAAAAAGTAAGTAAACTTCAAAGTAGCCATTACAGAAATATATCCACGTATCCCCTGGGAAGTTTTGGGAGCCACTGTTCTGTATTATCAATGGTCATTTGATATGAGGTCTGATGCAGAAAGTAACCGGGTGTACCGGGCCCCTGCCCACTGATCTATATCTGAACCACTTTCACTGTCCAGCAGAAGACAAAGTGCAACTCCTTTATGGACCAGCTGTTCGGAGTTCCAGTTTCATATTTCGGTGATTTCGAATTGACCGACTAGAATTTTATTACAGGATTCTGAAGTTTTAACCTGCACTGAGCAGCCTCAATACTGCTGTCAGCAACTTGCCTGAACTGCACTTGCGTTAGGGATCCACTTCACTCTGTCAAGTGTACTTCGTTGATGTACAATGGAAGTGCTTTGTCAGATCAAACACCGATTGTCTGTCGTCATAAACAAGTAGCAGACAAGCAAAACGGGAGGGATGGACAGACAGGCGAGATATAATTAAAGGACGGCAGAAAACAACGAAGAATAAAACGGGTGGAAAATAGGCAGGCAGGAATTCAAATTTGAGAACGTGAATTTCATTCATATAACATTTCAAAATATAGCATCCACCTCACAGAGAACACTCTAAGTTTTCATTACAAAGACCAAGAGGCTAATTCTGTTTCAGCAAGTAATCACACTTTATTCTCATCACTTCTTTTTGTCGTTTACTTCGTGATGCTGTCAGTATGTCAGAATGAACACCGTGTACTTCCATTACTTTATCACTTTCTATTAGATCAATATGTTTATTTATCCTATTTCTAACTTTCACGTCCTCTTACTTTTCGTCGTCTTTCTTCTTCCATCTTGTATCTGTTTACAGACTTCTTTCTCCGTTCCATTGTCTAATTTTA
Organism: Coptotermes formosanus; assembly: GCA_013340265.1. NCBI lineage: Eukaryota > Metazoa > Arthropoda > Insecta > Blattodea > Rhinotermitidae > Coptotermes > Coptotermes formosanus. The sequence continues at coordinate 815,391 of BLKM01000679.1, read as the reverse complement.
TCATTTACGTGTGCTTTTATTCTTTACGTATACGAGAAAACGTGTAAATTTAGGACACAGCCCAAACAATAGATATGCCCCTACACATACAAGGAAAGAAGTGCGGCTGAAAATGGAACGAATATGGCAAGAAGTGGGAGGATCTCCCCGCGCTGCGAAAAGTCCGGACTCAGATCACAGGATCACGCGCCACGTTCCCGTCTGATATTTCATAACGCAAACACCTGTGCAGGAACGGCTTCGAGGCAGGTTCACACGCTTCACAGCTTCACCACGTCGCAACACGCTTTTATAATCAGAAACACTATCAATGTGTATCGAAGCCTTTTCTTGATATGAGGTGGCGGCGATAGGAAGCGGCCGTGGAATTTTAGGCTACGCACAGTCAGTGATTAACTTGTATTTAGCAGCTCTGAAATTAAGCATTTTTAACTTAGCATTGTTGCAAGTACAGGTGTAATTAAATACTTTAACAGCAAATCTCAATTAATGAAGACAATAAAATTCTGGAATAAATATCAGAATCTTTGTATTTATAACACACTGCCTACACCTCAGAAAGGATAGTAAGGTGAAATTAAATTACAAGTAGATTAACCGCCTGAAGCATGAAATTTATAACCACAGTTCGTACCTCGCAGTAAACACACTCCATCCCAGTGATAAAGACCAACTTGTTACGGTTGTTTACCCAAATAATCCGTGTTTTTCGTCAGTCATACTAAATACAGAAATACACTGCGTAGGCAAAGAAAAGGAGTTTCAGGTGTTAATACACGTGTTCCATATATTCCCTATTCTCCTTAAATAATAAAGACAAATTTCCAAAAAATTTTTTTAAATTTGCAGTTTAATTAAAGAGACAGCCATTGTCTAATGGTAAGTTTGTTAGTGAATAATGAACTGGAAAGGATGTGGAAGGAAGTTATTGTGGCCTATTTTGAAGTACGTTCCTAGCATTTGCCTGAAGGACTATGGGAAACCACACAAAAATATCTGTCAAGGCAGACGGTTAATTGCCGGACTGAAATTTGAACACGGGATCCCCCGAATACGAAGCAAGGGGCTATCCAGTGTGGCATCAGAAGCAATGAACTGTCACTGTGTTCGTGTTCACAGACTGTGATAAAATGTGAAGAACTTGAACACCAGCACAATCTGTAACCGGGCAGAGGTTAGAAATGAGAATCTCTGTAATAGCGGCCAGCGTGAGGCGGTACGCCCACACAACATTGACCAGAGAAATATTAACTAGAGGAAAAGGGCATAATAGAGTAATAAATCAAAGCCCGTGCTTTATGGGTTGCAGACACCGCATTAATCTGAATGCTGCATACACGAGGGACGTAAAATAAAGGCATAACCAGTTTCATGCCTGAAAGTTTCAGAGCATTTATCCGGCAGCTAGTGACCAATATCCCGGATACGCATGTTTGTAATAACCTTGACTCTCACTTCTACCACTACACAAAAGACAGGTGACGAATTGAACCAGCAAGCTGTTCGAATTTTAAAAAATTCACTTCCGGCGTCAGCGGAACTAACCCTACATTTGACTACACCAGAGGGCCATGCTTTGCTTTTCGCGTTGGCAAGCTAACATGCAGCTGGCTGGTGTTAGTTGATAATAGGTTTGTTTTACGACAAACAAGCGTCTTAGCTTTGCTCAGTGTATTGGTGGCGGTCTGCTTTCCTGTTTGAAATTTTCAGAGCCACTTTAAATTTTGCGAGAATTTGTTACGATTTTTATCACTATTGAATGAGAAGCACAAAATACATCGACAGAAACATTACTGTGAATGCGCAAAAAGAAAAAATGCCAGCTGGATTGGTCACATCTGGCGTAGAAACTGCCTTCTAAAGCACGTGATTGAAGGCAAGTTAGAGGGAAGGATAGAAACGAAGGGAAGACGAGGAAGAAGAGATAAGCAGCTACTGTATGACCTTAAGGAAAACAGAAGATAGTGGAAATTAAAAGAGGAAACCCTAGTTAGCATTCTGTGAAGAAGACGATTTGGAAGAGGCTACGGAACTGTTGTAAGACATGCTACAGAGTGAATGAAAGACAAAGTTCATAAAGATGCGTGCCGCCACCAACTTGAGAAGAGGCTGAAAGACAGCCATATTCATATTACAACAGATAAGAACACCGCAAATGTTAGAAAAAAATTCTAAGAGCTACCCGAAAAATTCTAGGTGCCAGAAGGGTCACAAAGCAGGACCCAACAAACAAGACGCGTGAACGTACAAAGCGTAGTGGACTACCCACGGAGACATGGCGCTCGGGATTTGTGCACCCCTGAGACAGATATTCCACTAAAGGCGGTGAAGTAACACTGGCCACTAGTTGCTGCTGCTATCTAGCGATAGTCTAAGGAATTCTTTCGTCAAAGGTCGAAACTGTAATACAGACTGAAGCCTACGTAAAGCGGCATTCGCAACGCAAAACAAAACAAAGCAACTGACTTAGACAGCTTCCTTTTAGAAATACCTTGGAAGCAACATAAACGTGTTACTGGAACTTACAGAGGCTGAGAAAAGGCCTGCAGTTATCGTCACATAACGTTTATCGCTGCTACGTCAACAGTCCATTAGCAGAGCCAACAAACTGCAGCATGATGTGACATGTTACCAAGCCAGTCGATCCATTCCCGTCCGTGTGAAAAACTTCACAACTACACCGGGCAGCGACCTTCTTGAGAAGTTAAGAGTTCCACAGCTAGACAAGAAATTCCCATCACTTGATAGAACCCAAAGGTTCATTACCGCGTTCACAACAGCCCGCCACCTCTCCCTATCCTGAGCCAGATTAACCTTTTAAAGCCTAGCGGTAACTTTACGTACCACCAGGTTTAACATTAAAAAATTCTACGTGGTGCCCACATTGCTTTTATGTGTTTTGTTCGGATCTCAGAACAAACAGCATCTTTTTCCTTATAAAACATTAAGAGACTGGTTTTTATAACCGAAGTGGAGAGTGTCTACAGCGCGGTACGCACTGAGTCCTTATATAAAACAGATACGCTTCGTCTTTAAAGGGTTAATACAGTCCACGCCCCTTCCTCGTCTTATTTGCTGGAAGTCCATTTTAAGTCATCCTCCCATTTACGTCTAGTTCTTCGAAGTGTACTCTTTTCCTCACGTTTCCCTCCACCACAATCCTGCATGAACCGCTCCCCACCCTCGTACGTGCAACATAGCACGCCCAGCTCATTATTTTTGATTCAATCATTTGAATTACATTTTGTGAGCAGTACACACCATGAAGCTCCTCATCACGTAATGTCCTCAAATCCCCTGTTATCTGGTCCCACTTAGCTTCAGATACGTTCCTCAGCAGCCTAACCTCAGACACCCTCGGTTTATATTCCAACCACAACGTGAGAGACCAAGTTTCAGACCCACATAAAACAACAGAAAAAATGATAACTAAATAACTAACTACAGACAGAGGAGTTTCTCTTTAGAAGCTAGTAGCTGCTCAGTTACTCCAGAAATTACCCACATTTTATGGATCCCAAAAGTTAAGTTAATCAGATTTTAGAAAACAGCCCGCCAATTGTCCCTCTCCTGAGCCAGATTAATCCAGTTCACGCCTTCCCATCACTTTTCTTGAGGTACATTTTAATATTATCCTCTCATCTAAGCCCAGGTGCTCTACGTTGTTTTTCTTCCGATTTCCCCACAAACAGTCAGTAGGTATGTCTTTTCCCTCACACCCATGCCATATGCCCAGTCCATTTCATATTACTATTGTTAATTTCCTATATCGCTAGTGTTAATTTCGCTTAAATTAAAATGGAAAATTTTGACTACTCCCATGTGTAGCTACAATTTCCACAAGCAACTCTGCAGTTGACTTATTCGTACATTGCAACCCTTGCAGGACACGATTTCGGAGAACATGCTCTCCTTAAACTTGAAGTTTTTTTGAAAGGCAGCTCGACAAAATACTCAGTGCTTAATGGTAAGAAGTAAGATTTTATCTGCAAAGAACGAGACTGCAATACCGATCGAAGTACAGGAACATCTCGGCTGCTTTATAACACCATGTGATTTCCTGCAGTTGCTGCAACTTCGCGTTCTTATCCATAACTGTAAGAATGATAACCACAATGGGACAGAATAAGGACAGTGTCAGCCCTTAGGGTTGCTATAGAGCGGGTTAGCGATGTTAGTCATTTAATTGGCACCTGTAAAACTGTCACGAAAACCTGAATCCATTTGCAAAGCACAATGTTTATTTGGTTCCAGGAAATTAAGAAATACGATTAATAAAAATAAAAAATAACCTCCAAAGCACAAAACGCATGGAAGTTCAGTTTTAAAAAAACACAAATACTTTTGGGAAGCATAAAACACATTAACTGTAGAAGAAGGATCGCATTCCATGAAGCACGTAAGCAATATCACAAAATGAAGCTGAGTCTGTGCATTATCAGAACAGTGGGGACAGCTGATTGGCCAGCCACATGGACTCGTCGTGATTTCTCAGAAACAGTCGCGAGTAGTCGAAACAGTTGTAATAAAATCGACTATAATGAAAGGTAGAGATCCTGAACATCCGGACTGTATCTTACCTTCATATGTGTGAAGCTTTTATGTTTCATGCATTCCAGAGTGCACGGAATTAGTCGGTAGGAAAGCCGGCCAGAAGGAAAACAGGAAACAAAAATGAACCCACCTCCATCACACATCACCTCCAACGTTCAGATACCGGGACACATCTTACCTGCAACAAATAAAAAATAAAATAACTTCTTGGGCCAGAAGATAGATAAATCGTCAAAATATATGACTTGACTCCGAAAATGAAAAATATTACACAACCGACTCTGTTAAACATGGGCGTGGCTAGTAAAAAAATCCTACGAAGTTAATCAACTGTGCATTTTACATTATAGTGATATGTCATTCGCCAGACAGTTAAACATCTGAAGCACAAAATTGATTTCAATTACATTTAAAGGTTCCGCTCGTAAATCACAGCACGGAACACGTCTCAATCACGGAGACTAAATTTTTTTAACATTACACATCTCCGTTGGTGTGTACATGCAAAAGTACACTTTACTCTTATAAAAAGTACCGTCACAACCAACACAGACACTTGTAATATGTAATGAGGCTATCGGTTTCAGCTTCAGTGAGCCATCATCAGGCCTGTGACAGGAAACCATGAAAATCAAACTCCACACATTTTGGTAAGAAAACCTTACGAAAACGCATAGAGTCTGACTTTCATGGATTCCTGTCACAGGCCTGATGATGGCTCACTGAAGCTGAAACCGGTATCTTTATAAAATGCATGCCGCTGTGGGTACACTACAAATGTAAACACAGTTAAGTGCCGTCCTCACAACTTTTTTATTGGTTAAAAAGTTAAAATTGGCTACATGTTTCAGCCACCCAGGTGGTCATGATGACCACCTGGGTGGTTGAGACATGAAGCCAAATGACCACCTGGGTGGTTGAAACATGTAGCCAAAATGACCACCTGGGTTGTTGAAACATGTAGCCAAAATGACCATCTGGGTGGCTGAAACATGTAGCCAAAATGACCACCTGGGTGCTTGAAACATGTAGCCAAAATGACCACCTGGGTTGTTGAAACATGTAGCCAAAATGACCATCTGGGTGGCTGAAACATGTAGCCAAAATGACCACCTGGGTTGTTGAAACATGTAGCCAAAATGACCATCTGGGTGGCTGAAACATGTAGCCAAAATGACCACCTGGGTGCTTGAAACATGTAGCCAAAATGACCACCTGGGTGGTTGAAACATGTAGCCAAAATGACCATCTGGGTGGCTGAAACATGTAGCCAAAATGACCACCTGGGTTGCTGAAACATGTAGCCAAAATGACCATCTGGGTGGCTGAAACATGTAGCCAAAATGACCACCTGGGTTGTTGAAACATGTAGCCAAAATGACCACCTGGGTGGCTGAAACATGTAGCCAAAATGACCACCTGGGTGGTTGAAACATGAAACCAATTTTAACTTTTGAACCAATAAACAAGTTGTGAGGACGGTATCTAACTGTGTTTACATTTACTGAAACCTGTAGCCTGATTAACTATCACAAGCGTCTGTGTTGGTTGTGACAGTACTGCTGATAAGAGTAAAGTATACATTTGAGACTAATCTGTTAATGCTACTGACTGAAATAATCGCTGTTTATTTACGAAACATGTAAAAACGCTGTGTGGACAAAATGTAGCATCTCTAATCTTAATGGGTACTGCCGTATTTTTGTACTCCAAAGGAATATTCCGTAACGCGTCTGCACCATAAAAACACCTGAAGCTTACATAAATATAAAGAGATTTTCAAACCTGCAGCTGACATCTGTGTAAATATGTAAAAATTAAAGGCACAAGAATAATGTAACATACTGTACACACACAGACAATAAACTACAAAGGTAGGAAAAGCCATGCACTGCGTCGATGCGTTCCAAAGGATTCTTATCGCAGAAGCTTGGGTTTAAACCGAGACTTGGTATACATATAAGACGGTGGTTGCGTGACAGATGTTACAAATAACCAGTTTCTTCCCACATATTTTACCCGTATCTGTTGACTCCAACGAACATCTTCTTCGCCACAGAAGTTAAATTAACCTTTTAAAGCCTAGCGGTAACTTTACATACGACCAGGTTTAACATTAAAAATTCTACGTGGTGCCCACATTGCGTTTATGTGTTTTGTATGGATCTCAGAACAAACAGCAACTTTTGCCTTATAAAACATTAAGAGACTGGTTTTTATAACCGAGGTGGAGAGTGTTTACAGCGCGGTACGCACTGAGTCCTTATATAAAACAGATACGCTTCGTCTTTAAAGGGTTAAAACATTCTACATGGTGCCCACATTGCGTTTATGTGTTTTGTACGGATCTCAGAACAAACGGCAACTTTTGCCTTATAAAACATTAAGAGATTGGTATTTATAACCGAAGTGGAGAGTGTTTACAGCGCGGTACGCACTGAGTCCTTATATAAAACATATGCTTCGTCTTTAAAGGGTTAAACGCAGGCCTATTCTGTATTTTATTCAAAGGCGATGTCAGTAACTAAGATTACATAGCATCCAATGATAGTGAGTAATTGGCAAGGATGTTTAAAATAGTGTTGTAACCTAATTTAATGTAAGATCCTGCCACTTGTCTGTACGAAAAGAAGGAAACCACGCAAGTTTTCGATCACAATACCGCTGCCGCATGTTTTAGACGTGCCCTTCATCAACCGAACATCGTCTGAGCCATCGTGCTCGGTTTAACTGAATAAATGGAAATGAAACCTTCACACCGCTGACCTTACGTGCAAGTGTATCAGCTGAGAAGATTTGTCGGGTGATATTTCATCGCTGCGGCACCTGACGCCGTCTGCCCACTCAGCGTTGTCGGTCAAGGCAAGCAGTGAAAGTTCGACTCAACTTGCCAGCGCACCGAATGTAGCTGAAGGACGGGCCCTGCCCGCGCAATACGCTAAACTGGTAGTGCAGACTGGCGAGAAACTGCATGGAACTACCGACAGGTAAAGCGATTGAGCTACAGGCAGGAAAACCAAGGCAACGGAATTCCGTTCCCGGCAGGGGCAAACAAGTCTTGTCTTGCCCAAGGCGTTAAGACCGCCTCTGGAAAGCAGCCTCCTATTCAACCGGTACCGGGGCATCTTCTTCAGAGGGTTAAGTGGCCGGAGCCTGAATCTCTTCTCTCACGTCAATTTTACTTTCTTTTATAGTTTATTTAAAGAAGCTGTTAGTGTATCAGGACTGTAGAGCATCGATGGTTGGATGATTAGTGAGTGACGGCTTTAAAAGCCTGGAGGGACTGAGAAAAACAATGAATAATTTTACCCAATGTAGCTGGTGTGAAAACCGGGATTCGAATAGGGTGCCTCCCGAATACAAATATTCACCACGTCCACACCCATCAGTGCATTTAACAGCCTAACGCGCAGTGTTAGCTATACGTGCCCCTACTATAACCTTAACGAAAGTTGCTTTTAACACTTTAAAGACCAAGATAGTTAATCTTAACTGATTAAACTTAAAGAGGCAGTCCGTACCGCGCAGTAAACACGCTCCGTCTCGGTTAGAAAAACCAGTCAGTTAATGCCGTATAGGAAAATAAGGCTGAGTTTGCCGAGAATCATGCAAAGCACATAAGTACACTGTGTGGGCAGGATGTAAATGGACCGATAGTGTAAAAAGTGAAGAAGAATTACAAAGAGTCGAGGAGGAGAGGAATATGCTACAAGCAATAAAACGACGGGAGGCTAACTGGATTGGTTACATTTTGCGTAGGGACTGCCTTCTAAAGCACGTTTTTTAAGGAAAGATAGAGGGAAGGATAGGGGAAGTAACGGGAAGGCGAGGAAGAGGATGTAAGTTGCCACTGGATGACGGACGACCCTTAAGTAGACGACAGGATACTGGAAATCGAAAGATGACGCACCAGATCGCCCTCTGTGGAGAACTCGCTTTGGAAGAGCTATGGACCTGTCGTAAGTCAGATTACAGAATGACGACTGATAATTCCAAAATTGGCTATATTCTTATTCGCCGCTGAAACAGGCCAAGCGTGTGTCAAAATGCACGCAGTATACCTGGTCATCACGGGGCTTTAAATTGTTAAAGAAAACGTATGGCCTGAAGACAGTACCTACAGATCCACCTTCCGTTCAATTCAAATGATCTGAAATGCCTGATTCTGATGGAGAGGTAGGTTGCCCGTAAGACAAGCGTGTCCTAAGGTGGATGAACTTGTGCTAGGTAAAGAAGTTCTGCAGCATACCTGCTCCATACCGCTTGTACTACGAATCCCACACCCTAGAATGCCTGTGAAGAGGAAATATTCACGATAAGATAAAGTTAGGATGCCTGTCAATTTCCCCACCAAGAAGACTCGCAAAGAGGGAAGTAATGATTTTTTTCACATTCTGTAAGCACATGTAATATGGTGACCAAAAAATAACTTCTACTTTAATTTTCTCGTACAAATGAAACGGACGTAAAAAGATGTTGACAAATAGATTAAACGTAATATATAATATTAATATATTATGATTACGTATTATATTAATATTAATACATAATCAGTTGACATAATGAGTGGTCTGTGGGTGAGACGATCTGGGGTTTGAATCCTGGCAGGGGCGAGATATTTTTCTCTCCTCCAAAACGTTCGGACAGGCTCTGTGGCCCACCCAGTCTCCTACTGAATGGGTACTTCGGTCGTTTCTCACGGGTAAAGCGGCCGAAGCATAAAGTTGACCACTTGCCTCCATATAGTGTCTAGGTTAAGAATGAGTGGAGCTATACCTGTACTCCGCCTATATGCTTTCATGGCGCGGACAGGGACAATTTTAACTTTAGCTTATCTTAAATATAAAATGATGTGCCTATCGCCTTAAGGTCCAGCATATTATCCAGTTACCATTGAGTATCTTGTTGGGGTTGTGGGTTCGAATCCCGTCGGGGGCATGGATGTCTGCCTCTTGTGAGTGTTGTGTTTGTCAGGTACGGGTTTCTGCATCGGGCCGATCACTCATCCAGAGGAGTTCTACCAAGTGTGGTGCGTCTGTGATCGCGAAGCCTCAATAATGAGGAGGCCCTAGCCCAGTAGGGGTTGTTGCGCCAAGGACAAAACATCAGGTGTAATTTACACTTCCAATAAGGCATAAAACTCTCTTGACAATGGCTTTTTGCCATTTTAATCTTTGGACTTTCATAAATAACACGGATATACAGATCTTAACTTGCTTCGTAGCGTAACGTGAATTGTACGCCGCGTCGTAAACTTGCGAGGACCGGAAGCGGAACAGCAGGTAGACTGGGCGAGTCTCGCTCGACAGGTTGGGGTCCATCACTGGCTGCTTCCTGCCATCATCTTCAGCCTATTGTGCTCGCAGGTTGTCTGCGTCTACCAATGAAACAAGCCGGCTGTTTTCAGAAAACTTTTGACTCGTACGTATATGACGTCACTGTGATTCGTCTCTCCTAGAATTCAAAGGCAGATCCTCCATTCCAGTGTTATTTTCAACAGTCGGTATTGTAGCTCTTTGTAACCAGCGATAAACTGGGGCAGCGGAAAGAAGTCCCATGGATCGACACTCCCCACGTCTAATGAGAGTCTGGCGTGTATCCATTTGGTTTGAAATACACATCACCATTATCATCATCATCATCATCATCATCATGAACGAAAACAGATATAGGACACCTGGGAACTGTCCCGTGAAAACTCGATCTTGGAGATGCTGTTGATCTCTCCACCTTGTTTTTGGTCGATCTATGTCGCCTTTGCCTTTTGGTTGGTATTCCCAGTGCCACCTTGGGTATTCGTGAGTGTTCCATCCTTTTAACATGTTATAGCCAATTCTTTTGGCAGCTCTGAATTTCATCTACTATGTGTTCTGCTTTCAGTTTTCCTCGAATTGTTTTATTCCTTTGATGGTTTAACCTTGTCAGTCCTGAATATACACGTACATGAGCGCGATTTTGTGAACGAGGAAATAAACTACGGATCTCATAAAAGATGGGGGAATTTCCTAGCTGCACAACTACTAGTTTCTCAAGGAGAACTCTGCTTCGTGGAGTTAGTATATTCTTTCCACTCTTTTTCTCAGTCAGCGTCCTTCAAAGTTTGGTGTTTTCGGGTTTATTTTTGCTCTCGTAAAGTCGAGTGAAGCATGTAGGATCAAGTTTATATAGCATAATTCTGTTATAACCATTCCGTCCTCGCAGGAATATGCCCCCCCACCCCCCTCCTACCGCCACCAAATCTCTTACCAGCGATGCGACACACGCCCAAACCGGAAGAGGTAATGAGTAACTAACGCATAGACAATAATCAACAGCTTTTTGTTTCTCATCCTGCTATTCCTTGCTGCTTTCAGACGGCTTCTAATCAGCAGCCATGGAGATGTCACGCTTTATCTAGCGGAACTCAGTGCTGATACAACTGGGAAGGCAGGCCTTGATTTCAGCGTATTACAGACCCTTTGAATTTCCGCTAATGCTTCCGCTGGCGCGGAAAGATTTTTTTGTTTCGAATTCCCCGCTCTCGTGTCACGCTGTTAGTTGCATGAACTATCTTGTTAATGTGCTGTAAGTTTGCGGTAAATTAATTCAGTTTGAAGTGGTTACATGATGTGTGTTGAGCACATTTAGATAACAAGTCTTCAACCAAGGCGAAGTGTAATGAAATGAAATGAAGAAAGAAGCAAATTCGTCAGGTCTTCGTCTTTCTCAGACGTCAAGCAGCGTCATATCTCAGAAGGACGAAGACGCTAACTGTGCCGCTGCGCAAGCATAAAAACTCGTATGTACATGGTTTCTTGGCATTAATACAATGATAAAGGTACGAGTCACTAATAATAATTCTAAGTTTCTAATTTCTTAATTTAATCTGCGATCTGAACCACTGCAACCGAGCAGACAGTACCACTGACCAGGCAAGAAACTACCTAACTACAGTCGAAATCGGTTATAACGTCACGAGAAGGACTGAATATGTTGTGTCGTTATAAACGAGTGTTGTTATAACCGAGTAGTATAATGTTACGGTTAACAGTGAGGAAATAATTGGTACTACAGACTATCTGGCGCAACAGGCGAAATGTCGTATGAACCGACGTCGTTATAACCGGGTTCCGCTGTATATATCTAATCAATGAAACGACTGACTGACTGACTGACTGAATAGTAATTTTCACATACCTTATGTAAGTAATCAAGTACAACAGGATTCCAATCTTCTGGGATGCACGCCGTTTCGATTGGTCTAAGTTACCGACATTTCAAAGCAGCGTAATGCCTCCATCTTCAGGGTAAAGCACCCAAAGCTCGGACTGCCTGACCCTGCAGATGAAAGCAATACATGCCTTCAACAAGTCAATAACTGTTTACCATTCAACACTGCGTAAAATCCCAGAAGGCTTGGATCTTCCGCACTGCTGTGAGAGCAACAAGTATCGCACTACCTGGCACTTCTAAAGCAACTGTAAGTGTGAAAGTAATTAGCTAGTAACTTTAAGACAGTAATTAATCAAAGGTGCAGGGTATACTTGAGAGGATTACAGTTACTCAGTCTGCCACGAATTGTTCCCGCCTGGAACCCACATGTTAGTTACCGTGTTCACAAAACGTTTTCTTTGGAAAGAAAGAAACACAAAAATGAAGGAAGCAAGGAACGACCTGAGAAAGAAAGCTAAGTATTCTACTAATTAAAAAATTTCACGGAGCAGAGTCATTCTTTAGTAGCTAATAAATAGGTCGAGTCCTTTCTTTCTTGGTCTGACCTCTTTCTACCTCCTCACTGTATGTGTAGACGGTAATTGTTGCACCTGATCACACTCAATGACACGCGCGCGCGCGCACACACACACACACACACACACACACAACACTCTCGATGGGACTCTTCAGGACGAGGGGTCGGCCCGTCGCAGAGACCTGACAACACAAAATATTCACAGCAGACAGACAGCCATGTACTGAGTGGGATTCGAACCCGCAATCCCAGCAAGCGGGCGGCCGCCGAGATCGGCTAGTTCAACCCTTCAAAGTGAAAAAAGATGAAAGGTAAAACTGTCTCTTTCCACGCCACGAAGGCATATTTTTAACGGAAAGCAGAAAGAAATAAAACAGCAGGTCCGACTATACGGAACAGTACGGACAGTCCAAACACTGTGCGTTATGTAACGTCAGAACTTCCTGCCAGGCCTAGTTGCTGCTAGCTTGCTACAGGGCTACCAAATATGTCTGTCGCGGATCAATCGTCGCCTCGCGATTCAGAGAACGTCATGATTTTTGTGCAGATGCCATCTACTAATCGTTCATCTCGCTATCAGAGACTATTTACAGTAACTGCGACTGCGGACATATCCGCGAAGATCCAAAATGGAGACATCTTAAGACGATGAATGTGAATGTATGTGGATAAACGTTATGCTGTGCTATGAATCAAGTCTTCTGGGATGTAAGGCCCTGTCAACTGACAAGTAGTTACCGAGGTTTCGAAAAAAAATAATGCCATCATCTTCAGGGACTAGCTGTGTAAGTTGAGCTTATCACAGCTTTTTCGAAAATTAAAGCTACACTCTTTTAAAACATAACGCTGTTTTGATTGGTAATTTTTTGACGATGTTTAAGAGGAGCTTGCTGCCTCCAACCTGAGCATAGACCTTTTTACTATACCATTTTTATGTTCATAGTGACAATGGTGGGGGAAAAATTTGTGCAGAAGTAAAATTTAAAGTATAAAAAAATATGTCCTCTTAATTAAGTATCCCGCCATAAAGACGTATGGGGCAGTACAGGCATAACTCCACGAATACTTAGTCTCAGAAGTAAGAGGCCAGCTTCACGCCCTGGCCGCTTTACCAACAATAAGCCGTTGAATGTGAAGCACGGCGGAGTCCGGAAGTTGTCTGGACGTTTTGGAGAAGTATATCCTGTCCGCCGCTGGAAATCAAACCCCAACTGTTCGGCCATCCGGTTCGTAGCATAGTGTCACTCCACAGGGAATAGCAAGGAATGTCGACAGAAGACAGAACTGCAGATTATAAAACTGGAGAAACATTTCTATATTGGATCACACACAAACAGAACTACGGTACTTCCAACACTGGCAGGTAGCAAATTAAATAAAAGATCAGCAGGATGCCCTTGGCCAGCAGGAAGGAAGCATGGAAGATGGAGGCAGCAGTTGCCTTTGTAATGTGGCGCTATTGTACCAGATAACACGGCGTCACGTCCCAGAATACGGTATTCTTTACAAACAGGGCGCGTTTACAGAACAGCAGACGAAAATTTACGTGGGGTTTTGTACCCGAAAAGTTCAAATGATTTGTGTCTTGATGTGAGTGTGTTTGGCGGGCCGGGCCTTGTCTGTGTGTTTCTCATCGCAGCATTTTTTATTTGGCTTGTTGTTTTACTAAAACGTAAGAATAGACAGGTAGCTGGTTGTTTGAAGTGAACAGATGTTCAACAGTCGCCGGGTTCATTACCTTTCCTTTGGAGCGGTTCACCACCTGAACTAACAGCCAACACAAACCCAACCTCCCCATACGTGTGACGTCACTTTTCTTTCACTAAAGCAGACATACAGAAAAACAACAAAAACAAGTGACTTTAACAAGATTAGGAAAATTTAACACTTTCTATCCTGTAACTAAATTACTAGCTATACAGTGATAAAAGGAAGGTGGATGAGATACGCGGGGAATGCAGCAAGGATTGGAGAAATGAAAAATGCATACAGGATTTTCTCAGAACGATGGTGGGATATGAGACTTAGATGTAGAAGGAACGATAGTATTAAAGTGGCTCTTGAATTAACGATGTTATATGGTGCGTAGTGAATTCATCTGACTCAGGATACGGGCCATTGGCGGTGTCCTTCCTGTGACAGGGTAATGAGCCTTCGTATTTCATAAAAGACGCAGAAATCCTCGACTGGCTGCGCGACTCTTAGCCTGCCAAGAAGACCTGTACTCCTTGGAGTATTTATGCGACTCTACCGCCATCAAGCCTCTGGTTTCCTAGCAGTGATACGCTAGTGACACATGTCTTATTGGTGTTAGTAAGTTACGAAGTAAAAAGCTGGAGTAATCGCTTGGGGCTGAGTTTCGTAAAAAGGTCCGCGAAAATTCGTCAAATGTCTCAAAAGTTATTAACCCTTTAAAGACGAAGCGTATCTGTTTTATATAAGGACTCAGTGCATACCGCGCTGTAAACACTCTCCACTTCGGTTATAAAAACCAATCTCTTAATGTTTTATAATGCAAAAGTTGCTGTTTGCTCTGAGATCCGTACAAAACACATAAACGCAATGTGGGCACCACGTAGAATTTTTTAGTGTTAAACCTGGTGGTACGTAAAGTTACCGCTAGGTTTTAAAAGGTTAAAGAGGACAGACACAAAGATATGATAGCATAAGAAGCCTCTGTTTGCTGAACATTAGGTCTACTTTCTTGTGGGATGTAACACAATATAGGTTTGTGTACAGTGACCAAAGCTTCAAAGGAATGTTTTAGTCTACTGACATCCTCAGAGTAGCAGTGACTATATGCTTACTGTTTTATCGACTTAAATATGAAGAACATTGAAGAGAATTTGGAAATAAATACAACTTCGCCTCCGACCACGGTGAAGATATTTATTGTCGTCTTTTCAGTCATGACGCTGACATTTCGGAGGCACCTCTTGCCGCCATGTTTGAATACAATCTTTCTCTTTGTCTTTTTGCTTCTAAATACATTATAAGAATGAAAATATAAAACAGGGTGTTAAATTTGAGGTGCTGACAATGGGGGGTCTCCTCTGTCACGGCATAGTGTAATCTGGTTGGTGATACCGATGTTTTGGAAGAAGCAGTTCACTTCTTTTTCAGGTTATGTGAAGATGCAAGTAGTGTGTTCCTCTGAAATTTCTGTACCCACGTACCACAATATACGGTGTCGTATGTCAGGCGACAATTCAAAATACACTGCTTTCTTTTCGAAGGGAGATCACGCAGGAGAAAAACAAACAAATAATTCGCAAGCAGAAAATTTCGCCAGTTTCTGCTACCTTCAGGCCAAACAACAATCTTTCTTTTATTACTCCAATTCTTTCCACACTCATGCTGATTTAGAAAACAAATGTCTTCTTTTCTCTGTCTAGTTTCTTAGTAACTTAAAATTTCCACTGTTGAGAAGCCACAAATCTTTAGACCCAAATGTCAACAGATGCCAGAAGAATTTGTTTTGTTTTCACAACACTTTATACAGAATTGTCCGGATCGGGATAGGCCGGTGTTTCTAGTAGCTTGGAAAGTGTTAATAATTGGCAGCACAATTTACAGTCTTCACTTTCTTGCAACAGCTGTGTCTGGTAACAATCGATGTTTTATTTTATTCTGCTGCATCGAGCATGGGAACAGCACAACGTAGCACAGAGAGCAAATAAGGCGGTCACCTTCATTTGTCAATGCTGGACAGCGAGAAGTGGAATTGATATATTGTGTCACTGTACCTAAACATTACAGTAGATAGCCAAGTATCTTGCGCAAAAAGTTGACAATTCAAGAATATCAATACAGCCAATTATCGGCTGTTTAAACAGGGGTATATTTACTTGAATCATTCAACTTTTACTGCCAACGACCTAAACATATAGCGGCAAAAGCGAACTTCGTAGTCAGAAAAGGTACTGGCTGCATTTCAGATAAGTAAGTTAAAGGTCACTCCAAACAAACATGAAGGCATACAGAGGGATTAGAGCTACATGGGGGGGGGGGGGGGGTGTTCAAATTCACGCGCCGGTACCCATTACACAGGAGGCTGGGTGGGCCCCATTCTGGGCAGGTGTGAAGAAGAGAACATCTCTTTCACCTACGCCAGTTCGAAACCCGAATAGTCCAGCTCGCAGCGACTCTCTATGCCGAATGACCTACCCCGCCCCCCAGTTTCTGGCTACGTCTGCACGAAGTGACCCATCTTATATTTACAGATAGAATTTTATTCTTAAATTGATTAGTGAATTGTAACTTGTAGGATAAACATGAAAAGCTTGTATTTGCTGTGTCTTAATGCTGTGGCGAATTATTTAAGTTATTTTAGTGATTTCCTGCATGTACTGTACCGACGCCAGGCTAGCTCCATAAAGTCACTGCTACAAGCCTAGAACCTGAGACTTTTATGAAGAGCTGACATTCACATTTAAATGTGCAAGCATTTCGAAAGGGTGCCCTAAAATATTTACCACAAATGTTTTAAAAAATTTGAAGAAATTACGCAACCCCCAGTTATTAGAACTACTACTACTACTACTACTACTACTACTGCTGCTACTACTATTGTGTGTTTCAGGGTATAGGGTTTTGCCCCAGTGCTTTTACATTGTTTTTGTTTTGTCTGTTTAGTGTTTTGTTTCTGTGTATTTGTACTGTTTTTGTTTTTTTTTGTGTCTGTGTGCTGGCTTTATAATAGGCACTTGTGCTGTTTATCTTGCACGTTAATAAATACCCATGGAAGTGAACTGAATTGAATTAAATTATTGTTTTCGCCTTCCACTTGGGTAGGGCTTCGTATCTGTCTTGAATGTTTGTGGTTAAATCGCCGCACTTTTTGCGAATTTGGAGCCAGAGTGTCAGAAAAAACAACTGCTCAAATGTGACGCTGCTGTACTAATATCACCTAAAAGTAGGGGTGCACAAATTCCGATAGTGAGATCGCCCGGGCGACTAAATTTTGTACGGTGGCACGTAATGTTTGTGGGTCCTCAGTATGGAACCTGCTTCATATCATCCTTCTCGTGCCTAGAAGTTCGAGGTGGCTCCTAGACTTTTGCAAATTTGTGTACCTCTGATCTAAGAGTGTTTTAGAAAAATCGGGCATAAACAAACTTGTTACCCTAAAAAAAAAGCGTTTTATATTCAAGTACCCCTCCGCCCCCAAACGTTTCGCGATGTGCGGCTGTACGCATGCAGCACAACCCTCTGTCTTATTCCCCTCTTGCCCGAAGCTACCAAGCGCTGCATCTTAAGCAGTGCAAGCAGTGGGACAAGCAGTGAAAATGTTTCCACGAATAACGCAGCAAGATGTCACTGTGACAGAGACATGGGCCGAGCTTCGGAGAATAATTAAAGCACCGAACAACCAAATATTTACTTAAGCGCATACTTTCCTGAAGCCTACATATTATAGGGAACTGACATGCAAATATTTTAACGTACATAACTCTGAGAAAAAGTGGCATACGTGGGTCATACACGAGTTATGTATCACAGATATTCTAAAGAACATGATACTAATGTTACAATAAACTGTATTCAAAATGTGTACGAAATATATGTAAAGGTAAACGATCAAATCCCTGAATTAAGCACCAGGCTATGAAGACGTATGTGGGAGTGGAGGTAGAGATCCTATGCATTCTTAATATCGGTACTAGTTGGAGGAGTGTGGGAAGCTGAGGCCCCGACCACCTTGAAATTTGTCCCTTGTCCACGACATGAAAGCGCATAGGGGAAAAAGAAGATTAATTCCCCTCATTCTTACCTACACGGAGGTAAATTGTCAGCTTCACGTCCCGGCCGCTTTACCCCCGGGTAAGATAACCCGGTACCAACGGAATAGGAGGCCGAGTGGGCCCTCGAGCTGGTGTGGGCGTTTGGAGAAAAGGGAACTATATCGACTCAGTTGGGAATCGAACCCCAATTCTCCAGTAGTCCAGACCGTAGCCTACTTCAGGGGTGCACAAATCCCAGACTCTGGTCGCCCGGACGATTGAATTTTGTGTCATGGCCTCATGTTTCCAGCATAACAGCTGCAGTTTTCCTCTTATATACAAAACTGTGTGTCAGCCCACACGCACGGAGCAGAAAACGACAGGTAACAATGAGGTTCACAGGTCACTGCAGAATTGTGGGTCCTCAGTATGGAAAGTGCTTCATGTCACCCTTCTGGAACCTAGAATTTGGGTGTGGTTCCAAGGGCTCTGGCATATTGGTAGGCCTGTGACCCAGCCGCTACACAAGCTCGGGTAACCCAGATGAAGAACTGTATAATTAAGCCTAGGGAACCAAACACATAGGCTTTCGTCAAATGCGCAAAGGGCTGTTAGGCACATAAGCTAGTAAAGTGGTCACTAGCAACTTCGGGCCTGAGTAGCGACACTTCCCATTTTTCCTACAGAACGTGACTATACACAGGTGTGCCTCCAAATTGCGCAAATTTCTTTTCGAACGTGCCGTATTTCTAAAACAGAAGGCAGGTACAAACGCGAACAGCACAGCTTCACTACAACGCTACTAAAACACATGTTATTGGTGAGAATTAATCTTCATTAGCAAGTTTGTCTGAAAAGGCCAAGTTCAACAGAAAACAACACGTTGTGAGGGGCATTCACCGCAGACGATCACCGCCCCCCACCCTTGCCGTGTGGGTGCATTTACTGTCATGACTCCAACTTTTGTGGCAAAAGAAAGACAAAAACTTCTGAACACCTGTGTTAGTGGACAGCGTAGTACTCTAGGTTGCGACGCCTTCTAGTGTTGGAAGAAGCTATATTTTGAAGGAGCCTACAACGACCATCCTCAGTGTAGCATATACGTAATTCTCTTCCATAAATGAATATACGATAAATTTTGTAAAACACATTTTTGCAACATTTATTTCATATAGCAAGAAGAATAACTTCTATTGCGTGTCAATTTTATGCGCTGTGCAGCAAGAACACACGATAAAATGCACCACGCAGTTTCATTTCTACCTCAATGAGTCAGCTATCTGTATATCAACGCGATGGGCAAACCTGCTTATCGATTTCCCATTCACCGATGGGTAAGACAGCCATCTGTTTTGATAACACCATCAGAAAACAAAGCCGGAATACAGCAACGGATATACGAAGTGACGTTTCTTTTTAGATTACAAGGCTGACGAGACCCACGTACAGAAACTGTGAGTCAACGGTGTGACACCGTGTAGTTTGTAAACGGTAAGGCCGTTTCGGAGAAAACTGTTGCTCCATCTCGCCTCACGTTTCCTCCAAAGCTTCGGTACCTATATAACAAACTACACGGCGTCACATTCCAGAAGACCTTATGTAATCTTAGCACTCACCAACGTCAAATCCCAAAATAATCAGACGTGCTTACATCAATATTAGGCCTACCGATAAACTAAATTCAAAGTATCGGACATATTTCCGCTGGTTCGAATCACCCCAAATGACGTACACGAAAGAGAGCTCCGCTTGTAAAGCTGCAGTAGGTCACTTGTTCAAAAAAATTACTCGACTTTCACTCAAAACTCTTTACCAAG
Source organism: Coptotermes formosanus (assembly GCA_013340265.1). Taxonomy (NCBI): domain Eukaryota; kingdom Metazoa; phylum Arthropoda; class Insecta; order Blattodea; family Rhinotermitidae; genus Coptotermes; species Coptotermes formosanus. The sequence continues at coordinate 795,568 of BLKM01000679.1, read as the reverse complement.
AATTTACAAAAGTCCGCCACAAGACTCTGTATCCTTAGTCGCTTGAAATTATTTCAAAACCATGTTCCCTTCAGAAAATTCTTATTGTGGTGTTCTGAAAAATTTTTCATACAATAAAAAGGAGAAACGCGAACTGAATTGGTCACTTGTTGCGCAGGAACTGACTTTTTAAAACACAATATTTAAGGAAAGATAGTAGGTAAACTAGAAGCGACGAGAACAAGAGGAAGAAGACGTAAGCAGCTACTAGATGACCTTAAGGAAAACAGAAGGTACTGAAATATGAAAACAGAAGGCACCAGGTCGCACTGTGTCCTGGAAGGGGCTGTGGACCTATCGCAAGACAGACGATGCAACGAACGAGTGCCAAGAAAAATAATGTTGTCTCGTTGCCTCTTATAGACCTTCACGTTGCGATTCCTATCACAGTGACAACTTTATCTTATTGTTTTATCAGCTGAAGGTTTTGACGCATTAATCCTTCAGTAGATCGTTACACTGACATGTAAACGCGAAGGTGTGAGATCAGACAAAAACACCTTCACAGTCAAATAAAAACAAATTCAGCAGTTTGCTCCATAACGGGGGAGAACAAACAAACTGTAAGAGACACATCATTACTGATGACAGAGGTGTCAGGATGTTAACTTGTCATTATTTCGAAGCTGCAAGTTAATTCAGTTTTAAAAGCGTGCGATGGTGTCGAAACGTGTAGCTAAGCATGTTTGCTAAAGAGGCAAAGACGGACAACAACAAATACAATAGCTCCACGAAACTGAGTCCTTCTTCAGAACTAAAGAGTGCCGCTGAGCTCGTCAAGGGGATTCCTCGCCTTTTATGGAACCCATGAGTTCATTATCTGACAGCCTACTACTAGACCCTATCCAGGGCCAGCTGAATCCAGCCCACAGCAGTGCATGTAATTGATTTTAATATTATATTGCTGTAGCAGAGTAATATAAGTGTAGTATTGATTTATGTCACCTCCATGCATCATTTGTTCAGAAAATCATCATTCCAAAATGCACATTAGCTACCAGACTACACGGCGTCACAGTCCAGTACTAGTCTTCACTCACAGTTATTTAACAACGCTTTGAGTAGCTCAGAATATACAGAATGGCGCAAAAGTCCCTTGACACTAAAGGCAAATATGTTAAATATCGTCACGTGACTTTCGCGCCACTCTGTATATTGTCTAAATTACATTGTCTATGGTGTGGAAGAAAGAAACTGTGGCCTTATATAAGAGTCAATACCAGAATTTTCCCGAAGGCACCGAGGAAAATTAAGAAAAATAATAGGCCATTCGATGCGTGGCCAAGATTGGAACTGGACACCTCCGGTATACATGTCAAAAGCGCTATCACTTCCGTCAACTTTTATGCGAATCACCTTCACTGCGTCGTGTTCAGTTACGAACAGGGATTACTTTACTCTTCAACAAAGAGTTCAGTCGAAGCTACATATAAGATGCTAAATAAACTAATTACGTTATCCTGAAGTTTAACCTGGATGTTTCAACACCCTTGCTATCAAAATACGCCACTGGACACAATCCTTAGCCATATACCTCCCAGCCTCAAAATCTGTGTTCCCAAGATCCATCTTAATGTTATCTTTCCACGTTCATGTACTTCTGACCAGCAAATACCCATTATACCAACATACTTATGAATAAAAAGTGATAAGGCAAAGCGTTACAGGCGCAACCATTCGCCTATACGAACACGAAATGCACACAGGTGTATTATTTACATAACACAAGCTGAATTTGCAGCTGTCACACAGTCCAGCCTGTATGACCGCAAACTAAAGGGGGGGGGGAAAGAAAGAAGTTCTCCCAGCTGTAAGAGTGAAACCACGAACTAGGCCGGCGAAAGGCCTTGCAGGTCTGACAGCCACTTGTAAGCACCGGTTGCTCTTGAGCAGGCGGTAAGGTTTAGCCGCTCCTACGTTCGTCGCGCACCCCACTAGACAAAAAGGTCAACTCCAGGTCCAAATAACTTCCACACACACCAGAAACTGGAACAACTTTTTAAGACACCCGCACAAATTTTATACGCTGTATACCGTGACATTTTATACTGTTTCGACAGACCAACAAACTTACACACTGTTTACAATTATATATTTGTCTTAATGTCACCCCTACATGTTTCGGTGGTCAAGCCACCATCATCAGGGGGCACCCAACGGTCACAGGCTCCCTCCTGCATCTAAACTCATGCTGTATTAAGAAGCAATCCAGTGTCGCAGTCTGTGAAAATTCACATTCACCCAAATCATTAGAGTTAAGAGAACTGCTTGTTAAATATATTATTGTATGAGTTTAGATGCAGAACGGAGCCTGTGAACTTTGGTGCCGCCTGATGACGACGGCTTGATCACCGAAATATGTAGGGGTGACGCTGACACAAATATCCGCATAAATTTATATACCACCGAAGTTTTCAGAAAATTCTGGCACAAACATGACTTATACTAAATTACATTAAGGTTAACTCAGTGTGTGCGTGCGTGCATGTATTTTCCTCGTCAGTAGCAGCGCGGGGGTGAAGAGGCAAGCTGGTCAGGGTGGAAGCACAGCGCATGCAGCTCCAACCTTTTTCTACCCGTTTCAAAAATTTCTAACAAAGTAATTAATAGCAAAGAGAGACATTATTAGCAGGGTAATCGAGTGTTGCGATGAAGATAGACAAATGTACTTCTACTCCCAAGAGAATTGATGTGTCTGGAACAGGTATAACATTGCCGGACCGTGCCGACTACAGCTGTGTGCAGTGTTAGGGATCTCAGGTATCAAGTTATCTGAATAGCAGTATAACCACATATAGTCGCCATGTGTGTCCTGCATGACCATCCGATAACTGAGCGCTACCGCGCACACCGTGTGTCCTGGGTACACCTAACAACGCGCTGTATCATCTGAGGAGTGTCTTGCCCCATTTGACGGCGACGTATCTCTCAAAACCTAAACGTCTGAGGACATACGCTGAGTAACATATCCACTTACTTTTCCTTTTGAACAAGGCATCACACTATGGGCAGCCCGTAGGCGAATTTCCGTTCACCCTGTCCGAGTACATTTACACGTTTGCGCGCGTGTGCAACTCCTTCGTCGGCGGGTACGTATCAGTATACATACGATAAAACGTGCCAAAATCCGCAATCTGAAGCGCTTCATGTTTCGACATTGAGAGTGCTGCTTTTAAAATGTGCTGTGTATATGTACACTGTATATAGAATATGTGTGTATGTGTTTGGTAACTACAGTACTGTACACAGTTCGCTGAATTCGTCTTTCTAACAGTAACAGCCAATACTTACAAAATGGCGACAGGCGAGGGAGGTTAAAATTATGCTAAGGTTACTAACTGTAACGAATGAATGAAAAAACAAATGGTCCTTAAAAGATTCCAACAGCGTCTCATTTCACTGAACTAAAGCAACATCTACGTCAATTTCGTGGGCATGAAGGAAACTGCCTACCTTTAAAGTTGGTAGTTTGTGTCCTAAGACGTCCTTAATGGAAATCGTCCACCCTCAATGGCGACTACTTCTTCCCTCCACTGCAGTCAAATCCTAGAGCTGCTCAAATCACCACGTAACCTACACGCTGCACTATTTTCACACAATGGTATCCTTTTAACAGATTGAATTGTTTAATGAATCGTTTAAGATCACGTAACATACAACACACGTCTGTTGAAATTACGCAAGCACATTTTGTTATCTGAGAACGTGGTTATGCACTAGGAGACTTCAACCTCTTAATGCAATAGAAAGTGAACAACATCAACGTGGGTCTTATTCCAAACAACAGCTCATTAAAATTGCCACAGAAACACGATAATTCCCGCTAAAATATTAACGCCCATCGTAATGGCGCCAAAAATACATGTCACTTTCACTATGGGGTCTAATCCCACATAACCAAACTTCACACATAGCCACTGTAAAGAAATTGGTATGACACAGTCATATTCCACTTCCTGATCCTTCAGGCTTCCTTTAACTAATACACCAACTCATTTCCATTCTTTTCTGTCTACACTCGTCTCTGTTTCACCGAAACCACACTCACGCACGTTAACAATTCAGCATTCAACGTTCACCACACATCCTACGCGGCACGGCTACAAGTCGACGTATGCCAGTCTATGTTCTACATGGCTTAGACCTGCCGCGTTGACACTGCTGCCGCCTAGTGAACGTGCGCTTGAATTATAACGAAAATGGCGGATATCTTGTATCAATTATATATATACACACACACACAAATTAACTGCAATCGCTTATCTATCAATTACGCGCAGAATATGGTGTTTATAATTTTATAAACGCATTCTCTTTCCTTCTTTAATTCTAATAGGTATTACTCTTAATACCAAAGAAATTAAATGCAACTTCAATTGTTTCATGCAAATTACCTGCCAAGGCCACAATACAAACAGCCTGGGTCATCTGAAATGTATCTGCTCCATGAACTAATAAATAATAATTAATATAAATGCTACAATAATAAGAGAATTAAATATTTACAATTGAAAGTACTTTGTAAAACTTTCACACATCAGACAAATGAGTGTTTCATGTATCTGATTACTGTTTAAAGGTTTTTGGTATTAATACAATACTGCTATTGTCTCTGTATATTAACCAGTCTGGGTCAAAAAATTGTAGTACTCCATACTGAAAACTGTCTTTGTTTCAAGTAAAATAAAATGACACCTTTCTTGTGGGGACCTACAGATAATGGTAATCCTTATAACTAGTTATCATATCAGTGAAGAATGATTCTAGGAAAACAAGATTTTTTAAAACATGGTTTTGCAAATGTCTCGGGCACCTTAAAATTGCAAATGGGTATTTACAAATACAACACTTTGAAGCTTGCTTTATTATGGTACAGTAATTTAACTGCATTAGAGAGGGTTCCAATTAATGTCAGTAGGCAGCCACCTGCAGTAACGAACCTACAGTAAGCTGCTAGAAACTGACGGCATAGACAAATCATGCACTCACCACCACCACCGCCACCGCCACCGCCACCGCCACCGCCACCGCCGCCGCCACCGCCACCGCCGCCGCCACCGCCACCGCCACCGCCGCCGCCGCCGCCGCCGCCGCCACCGCCACCGCCACCCCAAGTACTGAACTTAGCTGACATTTTATACTTTCTCTTTAATGTCTTTAAACACAACATTGTAACTGCAGCATAATTACTTGATTTGTCTACCCGTCCAACCACTGTTTCTGAGGTCAGATCAACTAGCAGAAGTCATCCCATTGTGTTAGTTATCAAATTAACTATAAAATAAAATCCGTCTCTACAGATTTATTGCAAGACAGCAGTCTTATAGGACCGTTTGACCCTTCAAGATGGGGACCTATGGTCTGTCGCAGCAGATGCCTGAAATCAGGCATCCTTCAATTCTTTTTTAGAAGTCATGAAACTGGCTGCAGCTAGAAGCTGTAATACTCAGATTATTATGGAGCTCAACTATTGGACATACATTGCAGTTACACCCAGTGCAAAACAAAGCACAGGGGATACAGAAGAACAGAAATGCAATGGATCATGGCACTGCAAGAGCTGAAGTTCTTAAGGCAGCAACACAAACAAGTACTGTCTTACAAGACGTGATGCTATGCAATCAGATAGCTGATTCCTAAAAACACTAGCAATTGGCTAACACACTACACAGTATCGCATCCCAGAACACAATTACCTTTCATCAGAAATTCAGCTCTCACCAAGTTATCTTCCACGACAATAACAAAAATATAAAGAGTTACAAATTCATATTCACATGAATTGTAGGAATTTATTGAGTTTTGTACAGGAAGTGTGTTGGACCACCAAAAAGGGTCCTTAGTATTGAAACCATTAGCTAAAGGAGCTAAATGTGACCATGGATCATGCCATGGTAGATAATTTTAAAACATTAATTACATAGTACTTTCTCCACAACAGTTACGAGACAATATTAAAAAAAACTTTATATATATCAATATATATTAACTTAGAACTTAATGTAAAATATTATTACAAAACTCATTACAGAGGTTATTATTAAATTAACTGAGTATCATACAGAGTGGAATCATGTCTCATACCTACATAAAGTACACTGCATAAACAGAGAAGAAATGTTCATGCAAAATATAACCAGTGTTTCACACGTATGAAGACATTCAAGTACATATCGGTTCACAATATGAAAGAAACTTGTACTATTATTTAAATACACAAATAGCGAAGCAGACAAAAAACAGAAATTTCTGTTGGGGGAATCAACTGCATGACTAATACTTATAATAATTGTGAATCACGAACTGATTCCATTCTTGCATATATTATGATGCAGTTTCTCCTGCGAACTTTGAGGTACTAAGAGTGGGGCCTAGCAGTTTAGTAAACCAACATTTTGAAAGTATGTTTTGCCTCCAAAATGTTCGCGCCTATTAAAATATGTGCCATCACACACCAGAAGGCAGTAATCTTCACATACCCAAAGGCAGCAGTCCTCACATTTACTTTTTCAATCACAGTACATTTTCAGAATATAAATCCTCTTATTCTATCAGGTAAGCCGCTACTGAAGCCCAGAACACAAAATGTGACAGATCTGCCCATACAAAGAATTGGAAATCAAATTATATATACCTTACTGCAGATTCCACCACACAATGTGGGGCGGGGGCCAAATATATATATATACACAAGTAATTGTTTCACATGAACATTTCCTCTCATTCAGATTTGAACTCCCATCTTCTTTATAAACATTTGCTTGCTTCACGGAAATATTAATGACACCTAATTCCCATATTACAGCACATTTATAAACTCCATAGGTCCAGGTACAGCAAGGCTGATCCTATCGGGCAGTGCAGGTATAGCTCCACCCATTCCTAACCTCAGCACCAGATGGAGATGAGTGGTCAAATTCATGCCCTGAATGCTTTACCCCAAGGGAAAGTACATCTGGTAGCAGTTTAATAAGAGGTTAGGCAGGCCTCAGAGCAAATGTCGGCACTTTGGAGAAAAGACAAATCTCTTTCCCCTGCCAGGTAGTGAACCACAAATCCTTGGTTCTCAAGCCCACAGCATGGTCAGGCCGCATGAAAAAATAAAACAACAATACTGTTCACATGTCAATGCAATATGGAGGATCATATGGACCGCCATTTACATACTTCAATTCAAAATGTTATACACAATGATGACATTGTAACATGTAAAATTATAGCTCTTACGTTATAAGGAATTATGATACAAAACTGGGATAGGCATGGAGAGAAACCAAGTATAATTATAACATTTACATGACAGAGAAGCATGGTGACACAAAACTGAGATGTTTGGAGAAAAACTGAGTTATCATTACAAAAATTATGTTACAAGGAATTACAATATTAAACAGAACTACATCTGGTAAAAGGCCAAGCAAATTTTGAGGTGTTCTCATGCATCCTTCCAATATGTCAGATTTTAGAATAAAATTAAACAAATACAGCATGAAACAAGCAATACTCTGGCTCCTATTAAAGTGCGTTTCAGAAGAATGTTACCACTGCACACCTCTGTTATGCAAACAATGCTCTACAGCAGAACAGGCAGTCCTCATTTAACGGTGCAGTGCACAAGTTGTTTTGCATAATGCTGACAAATTTTGGTGACCAACAGTTTTACAAATGCCATCCAACTTCAATTAATGTTTCTCAAGTATAAAAATCAGTTCCCATGAGCAAAAGTACTCCATTCTACATTGTTTCACTCTATGTTGCAATTTTGAAGAATATAACCCCACCATTACATGAGGACTTACTGTATTCTGACAGATATGCCTTCACACAGACTACAATCTTCCTCCCTTCCTCTGAACTCAGCCTTATTACCATTTTATATGACTGTTCAAATTAACCCCTCTAACAGAGATCTCCACACGCACATGCATGCACGCACACACACACACAATACAATGGCCTGTGTAATTTCACACAAAAATGAGTTGTTGGTGTAAACATGTTTGTTGCCACTTACATAACAATATCTGGTTATAAGAACAATTATTATACTCCAAGAACTGTAAGATGCAGAAAACGCACTCAACAATTTGGGATTTGATTTTTCTAAACCATTTGCTTGAAGCCAAAACATATGCTTACATTCATCCACCTTTAATCTGAAACAGTTAGTTGTGTCCTTCCTTCACTTCCTGCTCAATGGATTATCACCTTACAACACTCTTACCCTACTTAATGTTTGTTCAGAGTTAGCTTCATTTCAGATGCACACACATTATGATTTCTCCCAATCTCGTCTCGATTTTCCTGTTTGAAACAAACTTCCTGCTGGTAGAAGACTTAACTCTCAGCAACATTTGGAAAGTAATTTCTGTTCTTACGAAGTCCTTAGGAAACTGATAATGTCAGTGTTTTGGCACTTACATAAGACTGCAAAACAGAAATTATTTTCTTTTAAAACAGATAGTTCCCTAAGAATGAAGGTGTATTACGGTAAAAACACTGCATTAAACTTGTAAAACAGTGACTAAATATTTCAAAACCAAAGCAAGCAGCAATGACAGTAAACATGATGTACTATGTTAAACAAAAATATTCAAGACATAATTACAGCTACAGAATGATTAATGGAAAGCAGGGGTGAAAATTCTGAGATGGCACCAGCTTCAGTGCTTCACCAGCTCTGCTTCAGTGCCTCACATATGCTGCTAGTCTACATGTAAACACTTCACAAAGATACACTTTCTATAAGGCAAACAGAACAGATAATAGAAAGCAAAAGGCATGGCTATATATGTCCAATGGAAATCACATTTAAATTAACTCCAACCATGTGAGAAGAAGAAACATTTACCAGGAGACAAGAGGGAAACAGAGTTCACTGCTAGAACGACTAGGCAAAAACATCACACCTATGCAACAAAGGAACCACTGTTTACAAAATTTACTTGAATATGCCTCCATATCCTAACCAATATTTACACATTAGAAACCATGTATGTCTTCCACTACTTTGACTGGCGCATTTAATACATACCATTTACTATCAGTACAGATACAAAATAAACTGGACATCCATATACAGATATAAACACAGTACATTACCAGGTAAGGTTAATATGGATTTCAGTGCTCTTACATAGCTAGAAAGAAGTTTACATAAAACACATTACTCTTTAATGAGTATTTTAGCATTATCAGATATTTTCTGCACATAAAACACATAAAAATATGAGATAATTCATATATAAAGAGACAGTACATTTGTTCTTTTCATTTCTCTTAATAACAGCTGCACCTACATTTAGAATTCTTCCTGTTAGCATCTATTTATTTGTCCTTAAAAAGTAATTGTACCTGTATCAAAATCTTCAGAATTCAATAATAATAATAATTAATTGAGAATACAGGTGTAGATATGTCTTCTAGAGGATGCATATACCAGACAGGTTATCAAGAACAACGACCAGTTCCAAGAATATGCATCAGACACAGAAGTCCTACACCAGAAAACTGGTATCAGCATTCAGTCTACTTGCAATCGCCTGCATATACCAGACAGGTTATCAAGAACAATGACCAGTTCCAAGAATATGCATCAGACACAGAGGTCCTACATCAGAAAACTGGTATCAGCGTTCTGTCTATTTGCAATCGCCAAGCAATTGCACACTAAGCAACTGATGTCCATATGTGAACAAAATTACACCAAATGTTAACAGCCCTCAAAAACAAACTGTGCGGATGCACAATGATATCACTTTACATGCAGTGACAGATGCACATGGTGTGTTGAATGAAGTACCTATGAATGATTATAGACAATTTGATTGTCAAATACAACTCTTTTAAGATTACACATCCCACTCCCCCAAATAAAGACAGAAAATAAATCAGTCTTAATAACACGCTGAAGTTCCGTACCTTCATTCTGTTAAGTGACCTAAACAAGATAAACTCCAGGGCTTCAAGCATGCTTCGGTGACAGGAATATGTTCAAAAGAAGCCATATGAATTCCTACTTGTTTTGATCTGTTACTCTCAGTGTGGCTATGTACTCAAGAAACCATATGAATTCGTACTTGTTTTGATCTGTTACTCTCAGTATGGCTATGTACTCAAACTATTAAGATGTGTAAAATAAAATTTATATACAATAAACAGAAATGCAGGGAATGCAAGACACATATACTGTGGCACTGAAATGATTAAGATCATATACAATGAGACTGGGGCAAATAATTCTAGTGGTAATAGAACAGTTTTCATATACTGACACCATACAGGCTCAAAAACTGACACTGTTTGTTGATACTTTACAAACGTTATGTTCCACACATTCTTTTTAAAAAAATTAAAATAACTTTTCAAGAAACCCAAAAATCTCCAGACATTTGTAAATATTTTTTACTGGGACTTATTGTAAATATTTTTTACTGAGACTTAGTATCTGCTTATGCCAACATCAAACTTTAAGCCAGGAACTACTCTCAGCATTCATTGTGTGTTTAGATTTTGAAGCACAAACCTGGCAACATAACTTCCCTGCAGCTTCTTAGTCGCCTATGCAGCTATAAAATTTTCTACGTTTCTTTAGCCACACATTTTTTTCTATTCTTACATCTTCTATTCACACACACTGACAACTAAACACATGCCCGTGTTTGACTGTAAAGTACAAGACTTTAAACTTTCATGGTGGCTAAATGTAATAGAATTACAGATTTACATTAATAATAAATTTCTCTCCCTTTACTTTTACAAGAAAATGTTACCGATGAATATCAAATTATGCCAATGATATAACAAGCTGTATGCCATCTTTGTTTATATTTATACACCTTCTCTCAATATACATTTTATGAAGAGCATTGATACATTTTCAGCTAATGAATGCCAATGGTGAGAGGGGGGCAAGGAGGTATAACAACACAGTTCAATCCCTACTGTCTCCACTACCCACTGTACCCAAAATTTCAGTCTCTACTGTCTTTATCATCTATGTCCTATCTTCACATACAACACTAATGCACCCTGCACATGCATACTTTTCCATATATAAAATTACGTCACAATGTAGTCATAATGCTAGTACTTAACCGCAATGGAATTTATTTGAAGACACAAGGACCATTACATGAGATATAAGATTTTCACAATAGTTCACTGGGTTATCACACCATGTCTTTTCACAGTTGCTTAGGAACACTTTGGCAACAGCATTTGCCCCCACCTTCATGACAGTAGGTTCCCCCAAAACAATAGCAACCACCTGAAACTCCACACTGGTGCCACAACCCACAAGACCACAGACCTAAATACCACAGTTTGCTCCCTCATCTCCAAATTTCAGCTTTAATACTAATAAAATATAGTTCCACTTTAGCACAACACTTGTTGCACTACCTATCTGAATAAGCGAGCCTTCAATAAACAACATTCATCAACATATTCTTGGAACTCATCGTATTCAACTGTAAGTTAGTGTTTCTGGTCCAAATCCATACAGTATATAAATTTGTGATTTCACGCTTCCAATACAATGTAAATGAGATCTTCGATCTTCTGGGATCCAGCATAGATTGGTAGCTACCGACATTTGGCGACAACCCGTTGGTCCTATCTTCAAGGATAGAACAGTTGTTGAAGATGGGACCAACAGGTTGTCCTGCAACGTCAGTAACCAGCTACTAATCTGTGCTACGTAACACCCATAGAAGCGAAAATCTCAGTACATAAATGTCTGGCTGTACAAATGAGAAATAGAATGCTGTACATTTCATTCAGATGTAGTATTCACAACAACTATAAAGGAGACCCATCTTTATCTACATGGAGGCAAAGATATGCCATAATATCAATTCCTACATATTCTGTTTCCATTTTCTTGCTGGATGTAGCAAAAATTTCTGATTTTCATATTATTATTTAATGTTAGCATCCAAGAGATTATTTGCTGTGATAAAAATATATTTTGGAACATGTGTTAAAAAGGAATGATTAAAAAACTAACATCACGAAAAAAGAAACTGTGAGCTGGTCATGTTCAGCAATGAAAATTATCAGTGCAAAACCCTGATCCAGAGGTCAGGTCTAGGGGAAGGGTAAACAATGCGGCATTGTACCCTTCTGCTAGAACTGACCTCCAGACCTGGCCTCACCATTCAAAATCATATGTGATAGTTTACCTTGAAATGAAAATTCATTTTTACAAACAAGTTGGAGGTTGAAATGTGAGTCATTTTGTGTCATTTCAATGCTAGATTGGTTTCATATAAAAATTACAATATTGGGATAAAAACCAACTTACAATCCATAAAACATAACGTATATTCTTTATACGTTCAAAGAGCCACGTGTTTTGGCTAATTATATAGCAGTCATTGGGCACCCATAACAAAGCAGAAAGTAAAATTTTACAGCAGCAATTTTGTCGGGTTCAGATCTCAGTCTTTACATTATTTTAGTTCTATGCACATGTATAAAAATACATGCCTATAAAAGTTCACACCTACACATAATAGTAGTTGGGGTGCAGCTGTATATCTTGTCTGCCAAAGTCGCTTCAGTAGTAAGATGTAGGCTTGCAGACAATACAGAAGTAGCGTGTATATTACAGCATCCTCTGCATAATAGCCAAATATTACATACATACAAATTGTTCATGCCAAGTTGAATATTAAGTGTTATTTATAATGTGTAATGCTTATTAGCAGAGTAAATTATGAGATGTACTGAGAACTCAATTGGCGATTCCTTATACAGAATGTGTATACCAGAAGGTAGTTAAACATCAGGTTGTTAAGGCCAACTTTCTCCTGTTGCATGAAGTCCCTCTTGTTATTTGTGTTCTTGACACACCTGCCCAACTGAATCAGATTGACCAATGGGGCAGGTGTGTGATAATGTAACATAAGGTAAGGTAAGGTAAGGTAAGGTACATGCTCACAGAATCAAAATATTGTAAAGACTTGATATCTCAACCTAAGGAAATTCCATCTGTATAAGTTTACATTTTAGTTGTAAAATTTTACTTTTATCTCTTATGTGTACAGCTTGCTGATGGCTACCTGATTAGCTGAAACATGTAGCTGTTTATACCCATAAAGAATATATGGTGTGTTTGACAGATTGTAAGTTGGTTTTTATCTTAGTATCTGAAATACAACAGGGATAAACCACCTTAAGATAAAAATTACAGTGGCTTGTAACAATAAAGATCCATAAATTCATATTAATATAATTAAAAATGCACATAGCCCTCTTTGGTTTGAATGCAAAAACAAAGAAACAAACAAATATACACACACAATTATTTCTTCTTAAAACTGACCATAGACAGATTAAAGACTGGTAAAGCTGTAGTGTCATAATACAGAAATACAGGTCGTTCATCATTTGCAAAGCTATATCACATCATAATTACACAATGACAACATCCTGCTGACATAAACTGTCTACACCAATCATCTGCCTACTAAGATGCCACACTCTATGTTGGCAAACACCATTATCATTGCACCAATCAGACATGCAGAAGGTTTGTCCTTCAAAACTTTGCGTCAATAAAGAAACACTGAGTCACAATGCTGATTATGGAAGTCTGTGGATGTGCACAAACAGGAATTTTGTTTACACAGCAGATACTTGAGCATCCTCATCATCTGAAACATATCAACAAAAAAATTAATGTATGAATACAACAAACTTCTTCACTGTTAGTGGAGACAAATACACCATACAGTTGTGCATCAGGCAACACTTACATAGGGTGTTCAGAAAGTAATACCTCCATATTTGTATCTTTACATCCAGACATGCTACCGAAATGGAATAAAACAGAAAACATAGCCAAGAATGTGTACTCTGTTTCTATACCTGATTTTTCCATGTAGCATCCCTCTACTTCAATACAACACCATCAGCGATGAACAAGATTTTCAAACCTGTTGCTGTAGAATTATTCAGGGTGTTCTTTAAACCATTTTCCCAGTGGAGCTTAAACTTCATCACATGTAAAATGCATTCCTTCAAGATGTTTCTTGAGAGCAGCAAACCACCAGAGGCCAAACAGTGCCAAATCCATGCTGTATGGACGGCATGGAACAACTTCAAATCCAATGTTCTCTGTCACCGCTGAAGTGGCAGTGCTAGTGAGCAGTCTGGTGTCATCATGTTGAAGTATCAGCTCTTTTCTGACAAACACGATTGATTCCTCCTTTCAAGCTCTTTAGGGTCTTCACGTAAGTCTCAGAGTTGATTTTTGTACCTTTAACCATGTACACCAGGTGAATAATGCCTCTGTAGCCCCAGAAAAATGTGGGCATGCACCTTCCAGCGGAAGGTTGAGCCTTTATATTTTTTTTATTTCTCAGAAGTGGAATGATGATATTTAAGTGACTGGCTTTTTAATTCCAGGTCATAGTGATGCATCCAACTTTTTTCCTGTGACAATGCTGTACAGAAAATCATTACATGTAGAAGGCCAGTAACTGCTGACGTGCTTCAAGTCATGCTCTATTCATTTCGGGTGTAAGCTAACATGGCACCCATCAAACACACTCTTTTGTAACCCAAACCTGCAATATCATTGACACCACCTAAACCAATGTTTAACTACTCTGCTATGGCTCTCTGACAAATTAGTTTATATTACTGAAAAACTTCATCAACTTTCTGCCTGTTCAAACTGTGAATAGCACTGACTGGTCTTCCATGCTGTGGCTGGTACTCCAGGTCCCAATTTCTGCTGCCACCCCTTGATTTTCTCACCCCATGATGCACAGCACTTATGACCACACTATCTTCAGCATAGAAACCCAATAATCACCAGCAGATTTTGATGGAAGTTTCATTTCTGTGTGTCAAAAACTCAATAACAGCTTGCTGTGTGATGCACTTCAACAGAGTTGAGAACGTGTCATCCATTCTGAACCTTGTACAGTGCAAACCACTATGTTTATCAAGCCAAAGCGCACAGCAAACTGAAGCTCCAGGAACAATGAACAAGTTGGAACAAGTACCACTTCAAGGTCACACCACTTATGCAAGATACTTGTCAGGAGGCACAACCTTCCAAACACCCTACATATCTCAGTAAAGGTAAAGGTACAGTTTAACCTGTCCATGTCACGAATACATTGGGGGTCACACACATATAGCCCCACTCAATCTTTAGTTTAACACTAGATGGAGGTGAGTGGGTTAACTTCACACCCTGGCTGCTTTAGCCATGGGAAAGAGGCCCAGTGCCGAGTCCACTGGGGGATGGGAGGGCTCCAGAGCCAGTCTAGATGTTCCGGAGAAGACAAAACTCTCATGCCCGTGCTGGGATTCAAATCCCAGACCATCCAGCCCACAGCCTAGTCACTACACTGTCTACACTATTCTGGGCCCATATTTATCTCAGTGATATCTTAAAGGGAGGAAATTTATCACTAAAGTTATATATTTTTGATCAATGGAACTGAATGTTAAATGAAGAAAACCCTTAAATTAAAAAATATTAAATGGGGACTTCCACTGCCAATAGGCCATTGCCAGTGATCTAGTACCAGATGAGGAAAATGGTCTTCAGGCAGTGTATCTGCATATGTATGGAACAAGCAGTTGAGAACAGCTGACATGAGGCTGTCCTCCAGCTTAGGGACGGGCAGGGGTGAACAGCTCTTCACAAAAGAAGATGCAGTAAGTTACAAGAAGTTACACTGATTACAGCAAGAACCACAGAAAGAGGAAACTGCCTGTCTGACAACAATGGGTAACGCCAAGGGGTCATTTACACTGTCCCTCAGCAAGTCAAGAAGTTCAACTCCTTTCTTACAAGCCACATCATCAATTACCATGTTCACAGGAGTTTGGCACCAGGCCCTAACCTGGGCCAGTTGAAAACAGCTCACACCTGCAAGTTATCATCATATTTACCCCCATATATGAATTTTTTTTTTCCTAATTATTATCTGAAGAATGGGTGGTCACCTCCTTATAACTGCTCAAAAAACTAAAACATATTCTTTATAAGTATTTTTCTGAAAACTGAAGATCATGAAGAAAAGCTGGGGGTAACTGTACATGTGGGTAAACGTGGTCTTAAAGATCCCCTCAACACTACTCTCCCTTCTTCAACAAGGTCTCCTGAGCATTGTCTTCCCTTCAGGTTTTCTGACCATGTTAATCTATGCACAGTACTCTTACCATCTTCTTCGGGATCAGTATGGTAATATCCACCAGTGACACCTTCGTGCGAATGTGCTCGTCCTAACCTCTGAAGTCGTGCCATTTGTGCAGCTACTGTGTAAGCAGGGGGATGACGGGGACGAGGGGGTGCATCCCGTGGAGGTGGCATCACACAACCTGCAACCCCAACCACTACCATCATCCACAACATTCTTGTAAGCATTGTTCGAAATAAGCAATTCACATGCATGCTTCATTCAACACACACATATGCTTGGCACAGTTTCACTTACAATTATTTGGATACACGCACGAAAGTTCATGTCCATAAACTCTAACACAGAACTTCGATTAAACATAGAAGTGTCTCACTCACATAAACAACCAGCTGTGAAAGGGCTAATGGTCTAGTGGTTCTGGGGTTGGGGGGGCCAGCAGCACATAAAGAAAACTGAAAATATGTATCGTTCAGTAACAGTGCTGTGCACACATGAAGAACAAGGCTATGGCTTCTTAATGTCAATCCTAAACACAAAAAATATTTTCATCTGCATGACTCTGTAAAAATCTGTGGCAATGTTTAATACATTATGACACTGTAACAACTGAGACTGTTCACTACCTGGTACACACAACATTATGAAGCAGACTCTGCTTTCATTGTCAGGTACAAGTAATGTTATAAAACCTGCCTGTTGGCCCCATAAAGTAAAGCTAATTTGATAGCTCAATCCAATGCACCAAACACAATAGGCTTTACATACAATACTAATCTTACCTGATGACAAAAGCAAAACTAGCTTCCAAACTACGGCCTACATAACAACACTTCAGACAATAAACAACGTCCAGTTTAATATTATCATAATTTTGCCTACATGTCAGGACATGTGGAAGGGAAGTAATGTATTTAAAGATGCTGCAGTTGCTATGGTTATATACCGTCAGTGATGCAGGACTGAAATGACAGTATGAAGCACTGGTGGAATGACAGTGACAAAAACCGAAGTATTTTTGAGTACCCAACGAACAGAAGTCAGGGTGGGTCTCAGAGTCGGTCTGGATGCCTTACAGAAGAGGAATGTCTTGCCAATGCCAGAAACCAATCCCATAATTCCTAGGTCATCCAACCCATAGCCTAGTTACTATACTGACTAAGCTAGCCTGGCCCCAATATAGTAAATTACTAAAAATTCTTCATTATTAATAATTCACCAATAAATGCACAATTTTGTATATTTATTTTATATTAAAAACAACAAAAACTCCTACATGTTTCAAGCCCTGAGGGATCATTAGCAGGGAGTCTGTACATCAAGTGCACTTGCGCATTTGTTGGTAAATTATTATAAATTAGTTATTCCTAACGTACAGGATAAACAACATCAAATTTAAAAATTCTTGTAAACACAAGATACATATCCAACTTTTAGCTTCTCTTTGCAGCCAGGATAGCATATTCAACACAGCAACTAGGCTATTGCCTGGTTAGCCACGGAATCACGGTTCAATCCCCAGGAAGTGTCCAGACTGACTCTGGGGTGGCCACAGCCTCCTATTCAATGGGTGCAGGGCAGGTCACAAAGTGGTCAAAGAGGTAAGTTAACGACTCACCTCTGTGGGGTAGTGGAGCTGTACCTCCAGTCTCCCACATGCTGTTATGTCATGTACACACACTTCACTTTCATAGGCTCACTTTACAACAACTTATACTAAAAACATTCTCTTTAACAGTATTTCTGGTATACAATAAAAAGCACAGAAACAAAAGGAGGATGCAGTATATATCTTATAGTTTAATTTCACTCACTTTCTTTATTTCCAGTTAAATAAAAAGTCAATTATATCTCACCACCCTTTTCCCAAAATCCAAATAATGAATATAATAAAGCAACTATCTGGCTCAAAAACTTCCTTGACAAGTTGATAATTACTCTGGAAATGACAAAATTCCCTGATTTCAAGGGTAAGTCATAGTGATTACCTTCAGTCTAAATCACACACAAAACATAGAAAAAAATGATTACCACCTTCAAAAAGACCCACCACATATCATTCTGAACCAGACGAATCAACTCCACATCCCATAACCCTACTATCAAAGATAAGTTTAAAATACACTTCCCCGTACTAATATAGAACTTGCAAAACATTCACTCAGGCATAAGAAATCAACACACATAATCATCCACCACCATCAACATGACACAACTTACCATAAGGTGGGAGAGGTGGCAACACTGGCACTGCATGCGGAAAGGGTGGCCAAGGCCAACTAGGAGGAGAGGGCGCTACTGCAACAACAGACAGATAGACAGACAGACAGACAGAAAGATGAAACCCAGCAAGCAGGCACTAGAGAGCACACCTGACACTGCTCCCATGCTACAATAAGCCCACATACATGCATCTCTGTCCAATCAACACTGCAAACTCCTTCCAAACACAAGCACAGTTTAAGCTATATGAAGCTAATTACCAGTAGGTAATTCATTTTGAACTCATTATGATAAATACTGTACCAATAAACACTCATTACAACACTTACACCATCATTTTAGAGAGTTCAAAAACAGTACATTATTATTACTATCATCACCCTCAAGTTACAAGCACATGTTTATAACACAAAAATGAACGCATATTGCAATTTCTGTAACTCACAGAATAATTTAATTATGGGTCACACAAACTTCTTGGTTACTACCGTATTTAAGCATGTTGCAGCCCGTGAGTAAATAATAAGAAGTCAAGTCATTTTCTCTCAAGTGTGTTGTTCTGTGATAAATTTCAGTTTCATTGAGAACAAGTTTTGCTGCTACTTAACTAAGCCATGCCATAAAGGAGTATGAGGGGACAGGGAGGCATAGCTCCATTCAGTCTTATCCTTTGCATTAATTGGGATCATCCAGTTTTAAGCCTTTGTCACGGGGGGGGGGGGGGGGCGGGGCGGCGGGGGGGGGAGAACCGGCGGGGGGGCGGGGCGGGGGGGGGGGGGGGTTGGGGG
>BLKM01000679.1:736996-776260 GCA_013340265.1 Coptotermes formosanus | reverse complement strand
CCCCCCCCCCCCCCCCCCCACATCCACTGGATAAGAAGCAGGGTGGGCCCAGAGCTGGTCCGGATGTTTTAGGAAGAAAAAATATACATATATATATATCTTGCCTCTGCCACCAATTGAACCAAGATGCCTTTGTTGTCCAGTCCATAAGCAAGTCACTACACTGACTGAGCTATTATGGTTCCTATTTCTTCTGCATATAAATTAAAACTGCAGATACATGAAAACCAAAGTTGTGTGTAGCAAAACTGAATATAAATGGACAACTGTGGATACTTAAAATCCAATGATCCTCACTGCTGATCAGCTTGGAAGCATTGGTGCTGGTTATGCATGGGGTGGAGTAGGGGGAAAACACATAGAAAATTAAAATGTGTTGTGAGTGATTCCATTCTTTTGATGCAAGACTGTATTCTGAATCTGGATCCCTGTTATAAAACCTGGGAGTAATTTTGCTAATAATTATAGAGGGGCCAATGGTTGTCTACACCATCATTTGCATGTAACAATATTATTATTCTGTAGAGTCTGAGATATGCAGAAGAAAGTGACTGTGCACTACTGTTGTCCTAAGCAAAGCCATTGAAATGTTAGTAGAATAGGTGATGTGCCACTTGAGATTTGACCTCTGAAATTTGGCATGGAGAAAATAAAGGATGACAGTACTCTTAATAACAATAATAGTAACAGGAATAATATTTCTATACAATATAAACATAATGTACTCTTCCTCCAATCAAAATACTACCACTTCTGCTAGTGGACAACGTACAATGGTGATATAAAGACCAGAACCTGCTGCACTTGTGTCAAGATACTGGACTGATACAGTGACGCAGATAACATCTCTTGCTACTGGACACACTACCCATGTGCCTTCCCACCTTTCCATGTACGGATCCAAACAGATCCCGTTTCCGTGACATGGTGTCTTCAGAATAAAAGGTTGTGGACAAAGCCCAGAAAGAAAGTAATCCTCAGTAGTAATACTTCATCAGAATCCTTCACATTCAATAATTTGTTAATTTGTATAGGCAGTTTGCAAGGGCCAGTAAGCAACAGAAAACAGGGGACGGCAACCCCACAGTCTTAGCAAATTTGCAAGGGCCAGTAAGGGCCAGTAAGCAGCAGAAAACAGGGGATGGCAACCCCACAGTCTTAGCAAAATTTCTGTACAACAATGGTTTTGGGATAGCAACCCCAGTCTTCGTATATAACAGTGGTTCAGGGATGGAAACCCTGCTAATTTCTGTACAACAGTGGTTATTGGTTTAAATATCTAAAATCAATAGTTTGACTTGTACATAATCATTTATAATTAGGAAATGAGAAGTATTTATACATTATTTCAAACTGACCACAAAAAAATTTAAGTAACCCATGTATTTGGGTATTTGTGTCTACTGATATCAACAAAAAAATCCTCTTACAAGAAAGCAAGCAAATGCATAATGCAACATGCTCTCCCAGGGATACACATGCACACATAAGGACAGACACAACATACATTAGTTTTATCACTACAGACTCCACTTTACTTTCCCTAACCCCTTGCAAATCCCTCCCTCAAGCCAGTTTACAGAAACAGAACATCAGTTACAGCCTCAAAGTCTGCATGAGTATCACCACACCAAACTGCTGACCATATCAAAGATAACAGAATTCATTCACCTGTAGATTCACTTATTTATTTACATTTATTTAACAATACTATCAGAAATAATAAATGATGTAATTGACATTTTTGATAAAAACCTTTTCTTATAATATTTCATTTTTCTTTTACAGTTCTTTGAAGAAGTCACGCATATGAAAAGCTACACAGTAGTCCAAATTCAAAGAATAGTCACATCTGTACACCACATGAACAAATTATTGTATTAAAACTAATTTAAAAACCAAAGAAAAAAGCATCAATTTTATTATCAACAAAGCTACACCAATGCTTTTCTGCAGAACCAGAATTCCTCACATCACTATAACTACACAGTTCACTGGAAACAATACATCCAATGCGCACACGCACGCACGCACGCGCGCGTGCGCACACACACACACACTCCACACCCTTACTACTGATTGCTGGCCTGGCCTCCTTACCCTGAATAATGGAGTGTCGTCTATGCTGTGAGGGTGGGGAGCAGCCCCCTTGATTTGGCCCAGCAGCTACCTCCACTGAGCTGTTGGAATGCGAGTCAAGCTGCGTGGAGTGACCAGAGTCACTGGAAGTCACTGAACCTATCAAACCAACCAATACCAGCCACACATAGACTCATTCCTACCAAAACCATCCTGGTATCTGATACTGCTAAAAATGGGGAGTACACTTCTGGTTCTTGTGCCTCTGTACAGTTATGTTACAATCCAGCCTCAAACCCTTTGTTTTATAGGGCTAAATATGGCAAACATAACCTAACAATTTATATATCAGGCTTTTACTTATTCTGTGTTTCACTACCTGTGACACAGGACTGAAGTTTAAAAAAAAAAGACTGGATGTGATGCAATTTTGTGTGGTAGAAAGGCAACACCCATCTCCCAAATGATACAGCATCACATACAACAAGACAGTAATTTTTGTAGTCACCACCATGAAAACCTGAAATCACAATCAATAACAAACTTGCAAGATTTGAGGTTCTCACAGCAGTGCTTTTGAAGATTCAAGTCTTCTGGGATGTTATGCTGTGTTGAGGTTATGGTTCCTGAAGTTTTGAAGGACCAAAATGCCTTCATCTTCAGGCTCAAGCAGTGCATGAAGAAATATGTCTGCTTGACCCTAAAGACAAACGCATTATGATTCTTTGAAATAACAGGAATCGTAGGTCTGACATAGTGTAACGTCCCAGAAGACTCTAATATTCAATGAAAACTTCCTCAAGTGCAACAGTGCCACCTACTGCATAAATAAAACAATGAGCTGTTACTTACGTACATCTCATTCTGTTCAAAGGAACTTATACATGTACTCACTGCAAAACATGATGCCACATCAATCTTCAAAATGTTAATGATGCACAATGTTCACTAAATAATTCTCCTATGAAATATCACACTTCGGACCATACTAGATCTCTTACTGGAAATAATTAATATATTTACAACTTCAGTATTTAAAGAAGTTACAACTTCTACAGTGTCATATTCCGTCAGTTATACAGGTATTTCATATCAAAACATATGTATTTACTACATAAAAACTACGAGAACTTGCATGATCTAACCTATACAGACTATAATTTGCTGATGCAATCAAATCAATCTTCTACGGCAAGGTAATTTGACTACAAACAATACGCAAGGTATAACAAACATATATGCAGCATCAGCTGTTCGGGTCTACAGACTACTGTACTCATACTGTAACTGGATGGATGCAGTCAGTCACAAATCACAAAAGCTACATGTTAGGTGCAATGTTCATCATCAACCTTCATGCCACAGGCTTAGTAGTAATCAAAAGCCTTTTCCTGAAAAAAGCGAGAAAAGGAGGAAAGAGTGCAGAGACATGCACTCAAATGAAAATCTGTTGTGTATCTAGAAACTACACATAACCTCAACCACGTAAAACTTCTGCTTTGTGTAGGACCAAAAATGATCACAGTGTATTTATAGATAACAACAACAAAGCAGAATGTATAAAAAATACTATGTCCAATATGAAAAGACTAAACACCATCACTTTCTGTACAAGGGGAACAACTGGACATGATCCCTTACAATATCATGGTTGTACCTGCTAGAATTCAGTATTGTACACCTAAATTGACTTCTGAGATTTCAGACTCTCACAAAAATAACTATAAAGACTACCATCTTCTAAACAGTCTAGTAGAAACATATGATGGAAAATACAGAGCCCATTTCAACACCTTAAATTATTTTGTATGACCTTGAGCATAATTTTTAGGTGTACTCGCTGGGCCTGTTTACACATTAATTTGATACCCAAAATAGAAGTATTCAGATACACTAATAACCAAGAAAATAAGGTAGGGAGATGTGGATGGGATTTGTATGCCAAACAGGAACCACTGGCAGGCTCTAGTGAACATAGTAACAATGGGACCAACATGCTGTACTGGAATGTTTGTAACCAACTAGGAACCAACATTGCTAACAAACCAGAAGAGCAAAAACCTCAAATACACTGTGGTAGAAGCCTGAAATCTCGAATGGTAACAAAAGGTCGCCCTCTGTAAAACTATTTCTTGACCAGATGATATCTAATTCTGGAACTGATGTGTCCACGCAATCAAACACAGTGACAATGACAGGTGCTGGGTAAAGTGAAACAGAAAAAGAGTAAGGGCTGTTAACAAACTGCTGCTGCTTAAGCACTCGGTAAGACACAAAACACTGACAGGTCACAAATCAGCCCCACAGAGTACAGTCTTCGTTACGAAGCGACAGTTGCTCAGAAGGTCAAAAAGTACATTTTAATGAACTGAGATTCTCAAGAACACAGCGCTGCACCTCATCCCAAGTTACATGAACCTAGCCCACACTTCCTCATTATAATGCGTTATGAACCTCACATCTATGCTTCTATCTCCTAAACAATCTCTACCCTCCAGGTTTGCTGATCAAAATTTCGTACGTATTTCTCATCTCTCCCACACTTGCCACATGCTCCACCCATCTCATCTTCCTTAATTTCATAACCCTACTAATATTTTGTGAACGGAATGTATCATGGAACTATACAATTTTCTCCAGCCTCCTATTACTTCCTCTCTCCTAGATCAGTACTCTCCTAGCTATCTTCTATGCTTTTTTCTTTTAAGACAACAGACATGTTTCATATCGATATAAAACAACAGTTAAAATTATGGTTTTGTGTATGTTTAGCCCTAGATTCTCAGAATGTCCATGAAAATACACCTTGCCTGGCAAGATCTAAAAATGTCACACACACATATATGTAGCATTAGCAAGAATACAGATGTTTTTCATAATACATCAGGCCTTAGATGTATAACTACTTCTGAAAGGGAAGATGGCAAAAACTTCCTTCAGCAGTTGTTACATACATAAATTCTGATGCATATAGCACATTCTGTTAAATCAGAGACTGTTAAAGAAAAGTACTCTCAGCAATACATACAGTTTAAAAGTTCTGAACTCACAAACCTGGGTTAATAACGGAATTCTACCAGAAAAAGAGATCAATGTCACCTACAGCCAAGGGAAGAGGCAACAGGAAGTACTCCAAGTCAAAGAACATGTGTAAATAAGCATTTCAATTAGTGTTCCATTAAAATCTGTTGCTACACAGTAATGACACTCAAAACACGAAGAATTATATAACAGTGTTTCCTTTCACCCCTAAGAAGCAAGACTGAAAATGGTTAACTCCAACACACAATACAAATAATTCATGAAGGCATGGAAGGTCTAAGACAAGATGCTCCGATTATACGCAATTTTGGATACACGTGGTATTTCAAGAACCTACTTTGCCTTGAGAGACCGATGAGAAACCTGAGCCAGCATAGCCAACACAACCCAACCAAGATACGCACCAGGCATCTCATAAATACATGTCTAGAGTGTTACAACCACATAAATCAATTCAGAGAAGCCTATTCCTGTAAACTACACAGTGTAACACACATGCTCCTCTTCCTGTGAGATCTCACACCGTCAGTAGCAAGTATGAGATTAAAGGTGAAAGAAGTGAGATACTGGACGTACCTGAAGTCAGGGTCTTGCGTAGTGGCAGGTTGCTTAATGACGTCACACTACTGCTCTCTGCACTGAGGTCCACAGATGGAAGTGGAAGCGTTGGAGTATCAGAATGCGAGCGCTCGTGCAGCGCCCTGCCACCTGCACCGGGATGATCTCTGGTGGTGACACCTGGTATTACCGCACTACTGCATGCACGACGATGTGAGCTAGGAGAGGGGGAAGGAGAGAGGGATGAGTGGTGATGCGGTAAATGAGCCAGCCCAGGTATGGGCAGCGGTGGTTGGGGAGGATGTCTAGGCTGATGGGGCCGTGTCTTGTTGGGCTCACTTAGTGCAAGCATCTTGCGCACTGCCTGTGGTGACGCAGCTCCTGGCAAACACATTGCAACATCAGAATGCTGTATTCTGCGGCATACCTTTACACCAGTAATTCTGCACCATCATGTACTAACATGAATGACTAATGACAGCCTGTGAAGTTACATATCCACCATTTCAACAGCAAAGAACTAGGTGGAATCATAAGAAATTAAATGATCATCATCAATGAACCGATCATAAGCAACCATGTGCCCTTGAAGACAACTCTGGCACTTAAGAGGCTGAATGGAGGAAAACCATAAACTCATCAGTCTGGGCAGCCAGTATCCAGACCAAGATTTGATACTGTACCTCCAAAACATAAAACAGGTATGTTCAGTGTTTGAGGAGTAAGAAAAATTATTTTAAAAGATAAATAAATAAACAGTAAATAACACGTCTTCAATTCTCAGCTCTTGTCCCTGATTAAATCCAATAACCCATTTCTGAAGTGGAGGCACAAATACAGCAAGACCCAGATTTAAAAAAAAAAAAACTCTATAACAACCTTCTATGAACCTTTTAAACAAAAGCAACTACAGACTTCATCCACCACTAGAGTGGAAGAGTGGAGGTACTAAATTAATATGTAATTACAGAAATGTAACTATTATTGTCACAAAATTAATCCTGTATATGAAGACTTATAATTGCTTATGTGCATTCAGGTGCCCCACAATAGCTTTATTTAAGAAATAACAATTTGAATCTTACTGCAAAGTGAGTTCTGAGCTAAGAAGAATATTGAACGACATACGGAAAGATGGACCCAGCCACTACACCTCACCTCATCTAACTTAAGTAAGTGCATCACAATGAAATCCTAGTGATCTTATATAAACTACCATATACGAACACACTGTGCCTGTAGCTCAGTCATTCAAATCAACAGAACAAATACATATCATATGGAGCACAAAATAGCCTGTGTCTTACGTGTTTACAAATGGAACTCACCGAACTTGGTGCCGGCAATTCCCTTCTTCCCCTCACTGGCACTGCTGGTACTGCTTGTTGTGGAGAGTGTAGGTGAAGGATGTCGTTTCCTCACAGGAACAGAGTTGGGTGCACTGCCTGATGGTTCACACTCTAGTGACAAGCTGTGAAGTTTGTCTTCATCCGTAATCACTCGCATGTTGTTCAGGTACGCCTTCACACGACGAACCATTTGTGCCTGGCATTCAACATACAGATAATAGCGTCTATACAATTAATCTAAAATTGCATACGATCTACAGAACTAATTTTAAATTTTTTTAAAGTATTTTTGGTAAAAAATGCATAATGCATGTACAGGAATTTGTGTCTTTCCACTTGTCCAAATGTTTCATTTCCAGAACTACTGACTGAATTTTAATTAAATTTGGTACTGATGGCAATCCACATTGACAAACATTTAATTCCAGTTTGTTTTGAATAAATATAACCACTGCAACCATTAAGCTTGAACTGAATGTGATCACTTTTCCCAAAAAATGGGTCATTGTACAGAAAATTTGTACTGATGACAAAACATATCTGACAAAATACAGCAACATACTTTCTGAACACACACTATGGTATGTATATTAAGCAACTGTGTGACGTAAATGAAAATGAATATGAGATTTCAAGGTTGCAGAGCTGTGGCTAAGAAGAATGCCATCTTCTGAAACACTCCACGATGGACGTGGCAGGTTCCTCTCAAATGCTGGCACACATCTACGAATATGTGGGAACACATCCCACAAGACCAAACAAAACATGACTATAAATTTCGATGACACTCTGGGGCATACAATACACACTGATTGCAAAGGCATTGCAATACCTCCTCAAACATCTTCTTGGGGTTGGGCTGTGCTGTCGATTTCTTCCGTCTCTTCACAGTCGCTGCACCTTGTGGTCCACCAGCTCCACTAGCCATTGTCAGCTGATTCAGTGCTACCATGGCATTTGATGGGGGCTGTCCACCTGTCACACACAAAATAAAAAGTTGTAGTTATCCAATTTGTTGCAGCTGTGTGTCCACAGAATGAAATGAAATAAAAATATACACTGTGTCTTACCAAGGCCTAACATAGTCAACAGATCATAAGGTGATGAGCACATGTTGGTAAGCGCGCGGACTTCCTTAGCTATCATCCGCAGCTTTTCAAAGTTTATCAGTCCTTCTATTTTTGAATCATTTCCCAAATGAATGAATGTCAGATCCTTTTTCACAACTGGGTAGAAGGGAATCTGCAAGAAAAGAAACCAAATAATAATGAAATAAACTAGTACACATAATAACAGTACAGATATGTTACACATGGACAACAAAATGTTTCTCCCAGAGCTTCAAACTGAAGATGCTGCGGAAACAATAGCTGGGGACCAAACACATGGTGCTGAGTAGAGTGAAGGAAGATATACAAAAGACAGCACAGGCAGTGGATGTCGACAGAAGAAGCTGCTTATGTGGATACACAGAATATAGGTGGCTTCAAATGCAAGGTGGAGAGACCAAGTAAAGGGAGATGCAGTACACAAAACAGTATATGAACAATGAATAGGTATGGAAGAGGCACCCTCAGAGAAGGACAGAACAATAAAGATGATTGCAAACACAGAACAAACATAAAACTGTCCCCGTGCTTAATTAAGCACCACATAAATTATGTAACATACGGAAGTGGAGGTATGGCTCCATGCATTCTTAAGCTTGGAAGTAAATATAGGTCAATAGTCAGCTTCATGTGCCAGTCTTATCCAAACAAAATCAGTCCCATTACCCACAGAACAGTAAGCTGGGCAGGCCCCAGAATTGGTGTGCACACCATGAAGAGAATACATCTTCCTCTTCCACGGATTCCTCAGCCATCCAGACCAGACCCTAAGCACTATACTGACTCAGCTACCCCGGCTCCCTCCAAAGACAAAAGAGAAAGATGGGAAAAAAACAGCAGACACAGATATGAGGTGGTAAATGAAGAATGCTATGCCACAAGAAGACACAATGTGAATGGATTGCACAAAGCTGTCCATCCTATAGGCACTGACTTTTATTGACTTGTGTTTTATCCACTTATTCTTCCATGATACCAGTCTACGCTCATATGAAACACTAGAAAGGATACCCATCTTTCTTGTAACAGCTGAAACTTTACATAGTTCACATGCAATAAGAATAAAAAAAAAAAGACCTGTAATGAGGATCTGAATTATACCAAAGAACTTCACTGCAATACTGGCAGAGCACTTTAACAGCCTTGACTACCACACACAATGGTAAGGGTGCAAATTAAATTCTGTAACATTCATGGTACGAAAACAGAAGCAGGAAACAGAAAAATAATGTTTTCATATACACCAAATTTTTCTTACTGAAATACCCCCCTCCATCAACTAAAAGAGCACTGTACATATCCTGTAAACAAATTACATTTTAACAGACAAACATTTTTGGTAAGACAGTGTACGAAAATCTACAAATAACTGAAAGAGCAAATATAACTTACAATAGGTGGCTGTGATTGCTCAGAGCTGACCAACTGACGGTATTTGCTCATATTACGAGATGGATCCATCAGATCTTGCAGGTCACTGAATAAGCGTTGATATTTGCTTGGGAGTTTCTCCCAAGATAATCGGAGTCGAGACACTGCTCCATGACCAAGACCCGAAACGATCGCAAACATCGAATTGAAGTTCTTGCATTCTTTACACTGTCCTGCACACACAAAGTTACACCACTTGAAAAAGCACTCTCAGGAAACACACATTCGGCATATTTTGTTGGTCTTAGCCTTCCTAAATCACACTGTGAAACCAGAACTGGCAATCTATTTCTAAATTTTTCTCTCTCTCTGACACTAACAGTATATCTATGCTGGTTACAACTTCTGTCACTGTCCAGTGATAAGGGACCCAGGTGGGTAGGAACGATTTTACCTTATGACTGAAAGACATCTAGTTTCTCAAATGTTTTAAAAAATCCAAGACGATGGATAATGTCAAAAACAACAGTCCTGTTAACTGTAACCCCAACCACAGCAAATGTTAACATTTAGTAATCACAACGTTTTCTAAAGGCATGCACATGCAGTACAAAGGGACAAAGATTTATTCACATTTAGTGTATCTTCAAATATCTTTTGTACTTCATTAAAATTACATCAAATTGAAAGACACTGTTATATTCACCTACTATAATACAACTCCTGTATTAAAAATACTTGGATAAGATATACACTTAAAGAAACATATGAAATAATTTTGATGCCACAAAACAAATTAGAAGTTTTAACCTTTAAACCACCTAATAAAACCAACAAATAATCCACCAACACAATGCATATCGTAAAAATATCAACAGCTATATGTTTCAGCTACATTAATAGCCACCATCAGGCTGCAAAGATGATTAATGTAGCTGAGACCCGTAGCTATTGATATAACTTACTATGTATGTTGTGCTTGACAGATTATTTGTTGGTTTTATTTGACTGTACACACAAGATGGATATAAACTGCCTTAAGATTTAAATGACAGGGTTGGAATTTAAATTTTGGCATGTGGTTCATGACAAATTTATTATTTGAAGAGAAAAAGCTAAAATTGGTTAATGCAACTACATAAGCCAAAATAAAAATTTGCTTGAAATTATTTCTGCGAGACCACTTGTACTCAACCGAAACCTACAAAGCTGTTTGGGAGTTAAAAGTATGTTTATTCTACACAATATGGAAAGCACAGTAACTTTTCTGACATCCTTACCAATATTGTGCTTCCATATTTTCTCTGTTCAACTTACTTGCTACTTTAATAAACTGCTTGATGATCTTTGATCTCCTGACTAGATTATGTTCTGAGCAAACCTCTGTCACCACCCAAAACATTTCGCGGTTGACCAACTGTAACAATTTAAATATTATTACAGACAACAGAGTAATAAGGCTATAGAAAGAAACACTTCACATTTTATGTCACTGAACAAGTACTCCTGCTACATTTTAGAGTTCTGTGGGATTATTATTGGCAGGTTTTAATACTGCTTACAGATGTATCACTAACATGTCACTACAAAAATCTCACATGTCAAATCGCTTACCATAATCACACAAATATATTTTGTTCTGTTTCTGTTTCATTACTTCACAATTCCGTAATCAAAAGCAACACACTTTTTTGAAGAGCCAATGCCCAAATTTCAACATTCTTCAATGCATGACATTAGTGAGCTGTGAGACTCTCATTGCAGTATCAAGACCATGATTTTCTAAGATGTGATACCCTGTAGTTCAGTAGGTGGGTACCAATGTTTTGGAGGAATCAGCTTCCTCCATACTCTGGGTCTTCTATATATATCCCAGGAGACCACAATCTTGAAACTTACTAGAAGTTCTCCGTCGTCACAAGTCTACAGAGTTCCCATGTTGAAGACAGCATGTTAGCATACCCAAATGGCGAGATATCCAGTAACACAGTATTCAGACTATCACACAAAGCAGTCAATTACGGTCCATAACAATGACTGATGTGAAAACCTGGATCAGTGATTGGATACACACATACACATGAATCTGCTAATGCAGTCCCAGATAATAAACTTCGTACCTATTTATTTATTTATGATCCATTTAAGGACCTTGTCAGTAGCTAAGATTACATAGCATCAAAAAATAAGGCTGCTTAGTCAAGGGAAGCAGTCATAGACTAATCTGAGGTATTAAACCAGCATTTATGATACGGAACGGAGGGAAACCATGGAAAATCCTCATTCATGACAGCCAGCCTCTGACACAGAATATGGGACCTTAAATATGAAGCAGGAGTGGCAAGCATTCATTTGTAAAATTCAGTCAAACAGACAAAACTTCATTATTTTGGCACCCTGCACTTGAAGACAACACACAACATGCAGCAGTTACTCACCTCAGCAAATTGTGACAGCATTGGAACACCATACCGGCTCTTCAGTTCAAACAAATCGTCCACATACTCTGTGCTTTCTATCTGGCGGAAAATGCTGAAGTCCTGCAGTGTCAGTTGGATCGCCACTTCAACTGCATTTAGTTGCAGGAAATGTACCTGACTCTCTCGTACAAGCTCAGGTGCCATTTCATCTGGCACCAACGTTTCTGTTGTACCATTTGTCTTCAGGTAATACCTACAATAGTACCAAATTTATTCAGGAACTGAACTTCACTGCTTAAAGCTAGATTACATAGGCTGACACCATGGTCAAAACATCAATGGAGGGATCTACAAATAGTGTTTCTTTTTTCACAGTCCACACAAAACTTTATTATTAAAAAAATAATATTCACTATTTTAGGCTATGTGTTTTTGTGATTTAGGGCTCCATCATCAGGCATTACAATATCAAGTCCAAGAAGGAAACTACTCAATATACATATTCATATATTTTTGACAAATGATAAATTGGCTTATTTTCTATTAATTACCAAAGTCAATAACATATACTAAGTTTCATAACATCTTTTAAAATCAGCTGTTTAAAGACCAGTGGTTACTGCATGTGTTACTATTTACCATGCACAATAACAGTACAAAACTCTGCATCTTGCCTGCATGGTTTATTTGTGCATACCATACAATTTTTACAACAAAGAACCATTCTTTCAACATACAGCATTAAGGACCCAGTCCTTTTTATGGCCACAAACAGTTCTATATGAGGTAGAAACCTAACTTTTTATATACTGTAGGTTAATTTTCATCTTTAACGAGTTTAAATGTACCAAACAGCTCCATGACAATATTTGTGAACGCATTACGTGCTTGTTATATTAGTCCTTAATTTCCACTCTCTTTTCAATCAGATTAAAAATTAAATCCTACATGTTACTTTTAATAATTTCAAAAATGAGCAAATCTGTCATGAGGAAAACTTACGTAAGTATGTGCGTTTAACAGTTCTGTACTTTTATTCAACATTTTTTAAGGCCTGACGCCACTGTCTTAGGTCACCAAAACAAGAAGCAAAAATAATAAATATAGTTTCACTATTAGCAACATGTTGTATTGACTGCAAAAAAGCAAATGTCGCACATGGCAGGTTACAACTGCACAAAAGAAGAATCTACAGAATATCTGCAGGACAGAATTCACTTGATATGACAGCCAATCCCATCAAATTAGCAGCTCTGGTAAGAAAGACTCACCGGCTGCTCAGTCCGATCCTCTCAGCTAAGTTCTGGAGCTGGTCTGGCAACCTCCTCTGCTTAATGATGCCACCTTCAGCAACTGACACCTCACAAAGAGAGAAGTGTGAACTAGGATCTGTGATTCCAAACTCCTGCAGTGCCAACATTACAACTTCATGGGCCGTTGTCTCCTTATGTACTAAAAGGTACTTGCAAGTCTGGTCTGGTTTGTACACTTTGAGCACATGCTCTGGATAATCCGATGAGCGGAGATCGTCATAGAATGTGCTCACGAGGTCAGGGTTACTGTGACTATGTATCAGCATTGTCTGATGTGACGACTGCATGTTTGTAAAAGTGCTGTCCTCATTATGTACACCATCACTGTGGACAAATAATCTGTGTGAATGTACTGTCATCCTGCTGTCATATACACTCTTTGTACTGTTACACAGAGCACTGGTCTTTACAGCAAGGACAATTGTACTGCCACCAAATTACTACAGCACAACCATGAAAAATTTCTCTTTGTCCCTGATATAGATACTGAATAATATTTCAGATAAAATTTGTACACCACAGCACTGCCATAAACTATATTCTGAATTACATACAAAGATTCGTCAAAAAGTGCTTCTGGAAAAAATAATAAACAATACTGTATAATTTGAGCTTCAAGATAGGGTTATACTTGGCCCAGCACATACATAGTGAATCTGCTGGACAACATTTGACGTAGTGTTGACATAGTCAAAACCAAATGCATTATTCTGGAGATGAAATATACATCTGCATGTACAATTAATGTCTCCATTTTGCATTCACTTCAGAAATCAAATAATTACTCTGTACATAGGAAATGTCATTTACAATAATTGAACTTACGTAATTGTATTTTTTGGAAGAATGTTCATCTTTTCGAGGGCTCTGCGCAGCCTGTGCTTTGGACCAAGTGTCATGAAGCCCTTGTGCCCATCTTTCTTCCCTCCTACACCATTAGTCTCCTTGATCGGAGAAGCAGTAAGAGTCGTCCCTAAGGTGGTTGCAGCAGAAGGAGTGGTTGGTGTGTTTGAAGAGTTGGAAATTGTTGGCATCACTGACAAATGCATTGGGTCCAGTCTTGCACGGGGGTCAGGCTGCAGTAGCGGAATCTCAGAATTCTTGCGTATCCTGTTTCGAGGAGAATTCTCTGGTGTCTGCAGCATTTCCTTGAAAGCTGTACAGGATTCACCAAAAAAACACTGTTCATTCCTTCTTGCATGATTTCTGTGTCCCAATAACAATTCCAATATGCAATGTTTCCTTCAAAAACTGACAGCTCCTCAACCAACTGCTTAAGAAATTACTGCCCTTATGGAACACTATCTTTACAGAAGCCTGCCACTGTAATCTGCTTAAGCAACATTTACTCCACACACTTGCTCTCCATTATGCAAATATTAATTTTAAAATTACCTCCCAGTCTATGCCTGTATCTTCAGAACAGCATCTTCCTAGGGCATTCACAAAACATACAAGGTACATTACAGTCACAATGTCTGGCATTTTGACCTTTCATGTTTACATGTTTTACTAGCACTCTTTTGATCTCTTGTGACTTGTTCCAGGCCAATGGGATGAGACAAGGTGGCTAACTAGTTGGCTATCCACACTCTCCTGCTATTGCAAAGAGCACTCTCAACTCAGTCACGCTCTGTTTTAAGGTACACTGTTTTAAGGTAGACTGTTTTAATGCTTTACTGAATGAGGGTTTCTCCCATTCATTCAACATATTTTAAGCTTTCAAAAAGTGTCTGCATTTTATTAAAAATAGACTTTCATCCTTTTTATGCTCTTTGAGGTTATTTTTATATTTTTAATACTAGCATTTCATAAGTTCTTGGAATGAAACAGAGGTACCCCCTGGGACATGCAAGCCCAGACTTACATAAACTCCAGCTTACATATATCTCCTCCCCCCCCTCCAAAAAACCTACTTTTCATTTTTATGCTTGTACAGCTATTTCTACACAGACTTATATACTGTACCCACACTTATTTTTTAAGGTTTTAACACAACTGAATTTCTCCTAGTACTTTAGTAGACAGTTGCAGGCTAACAGTACACACACATGCATCTTATACAAGTAAATAAATTTACATATATATGTATAGGTTTGGTGTGTACAGGGTGGAATTCTGACAAACTTAAAGACTTCAGTTACACAAAGCCTGCACGATGCAATTCTTATATTAACTTGGGGAGTGTCTCCAGCTGTTTTACCCTGACAATGGATTCGGATGTTCATGATGGTTTTATTGTTCCCCATTAATTAAAAACACTGCAACTACTGTACTTTTCTATCATTTTGGAAAACAGATTTCTGATCACAGTTTTCATGACCATGGGAGTAAATCAAGATACAGGAGAGATTCTTCAGTCACTAAACATCAACAAGTGCTGAAAATAAATTATCCATTTCACACATCAACATCAGCAACCACGATGTTATGAGAAACATAAATGAATTCCACTGCCTAAAACTCTTAAGATTATGTTCCAATGCAGTACGTCTATCAATTACCTTCGCTATCCATACAAACAACAAGCATGGTTACCACTAACTGTGCCATGTTCCAGATACATAGAGATGCGTCTGCTCCTTTTCTTTTGTACCAACAGAGGGTGATAAACTAACTGAAGCTGTTTTCGTATCTACAAAATGGTCTTTGTACAGTGATTGTTTGAGCTTCATATATATGGGTCTGAATTATTCAATAGTGTAACAATGTTCAGGTGAATAATTTATTTTGTGAACTCTCTTTTTTACTCACCAAGAAGGTTAGATTTGACGGTAATGCTAAGGTGAGTGGTGCCACGCAGAATCTCCAGAGCTTTCGCGTGTGTCACATGATCAAAACTCTGACCATTAACCTCAAGGATCTGATCACCACGCTTCAACCCCACATCCTCTGCTTTCGATTTCTTGTCGACCTGTGAAATTAGGCATTTCCCTTTGACTTTCATACACACATAATTTATCTTTCTTGGAAGAGTGAAAATGATGTGTCATTAATACATTGCTGCTTGCCCACACTCATTGGTTGGCCAATTTTCAATTGAATTATTGACTTCCTATTTAAGAAATAGGTCACTACTGTATTTCCTCCAGTATGAGGCAAACCCTGCATGTAAGACCACGCAATTTCACAATCTTCCATTTTCAGGAAAACACCTGCACAGAACATGTTTAACTAAATGCATGACAATGGGAACCTCCAAGTCATCAGATGATAATTACAAAAAAATCCCCATTTTATATTCTGGTAAATACAGTATCCGCAGGTTCTTAATACTTAAAATTACAGTTATTTTATGTATTTTTTGAGGTCTACTTAGAATTAAGTTTACATCAGAATGTTTTATTGGCAAATTCAAAAACTAAATGTGAAGCTGTCCTTGTGTATGCAATGGAGGCAAACAAGGACAGAAGAGGTACATCTCCAATCATTCTTAACCTCAGCACTAGACGGAGTTGTCAGTTTCGTGCCCTGGCCACTTTGGCCCCCGGAGAAAGAACCTGTAGCTCCCACTGAACAAGACGCTGGTGAGCCCCAGGGACAGACTGGAATCTTTCAAGACGACACAAGGCTCTTACTCCAGCAAGGAATTGAACCCTGAATCATCCAGCTCAAAACTTTTATTCAGCAATTATCAGCTCAGAACTTACAATACAGCATATTTGCGGATTTTGTCCAGTTTCTAGAACAGACATTACTCACCCTTGTAGGACCTCAGCGTTACTGGTGTTACCAATGCATGTCTCAATGCACATAATACAATAATTACTGACAAATTTGGCTGTTATTAGACAGAAATAAAAAGCAGCCCTACCTTTGATATGAAGATGCCAAATCCCCTTTCATAGCCACCAAGAATGGAGAAATGAAGGACCTCATCACGTGACGGCCTTGCAAGGGTCACGTTACGTGTTCGAGCCTTTGCTGCACAAGCAATGTTTAAAAGTCGTAACTGTCCCTGCATTTTCTCTCGCTCCAATCCCATCTCAAATGTTTCTAGGAATTCCATCATGGAAGGATCCGTCTCAAAGTCTGTGAAATGGTTGTTCACCCACAACAACACCACTCTTGTCACCCTGTCTCGCGCTACTGACTCGCTGAACCTATGGCACCATGGAACCAAACACAATTAGACCTTACACAAGTTCTGATGTATTCACACCAGTGCAATTGAAGTTTCTGTTCTTCTGAGACGTACCGCTGTGCACTGCATAATTGGATCACCTTCATGGGTACAGATCCACAGCTCTAGACCCTTGAAGATAAAGGGACTATGGTCCTTTGCAACATCGGAACAGATTATCTGCAGATGTACCATCATATCCCAAAACAACAGAATCTTCAGGTTTTATCACATTATATTAACCCTTTAACCAACATCCACTGCTCGTCCAATATTCAGCGCTCACACTGCCTGTACGAATTATGGCAAGCATAGTAAATTTATGATTTAAAGTTCTTCAAATCCCCAACACAAGGCACTGTATTAATACGTAATCCGCTAGCACCCAGTGATACCAAAATTAACAAACAAAACGGCTCATGTTTCAACACTACCACAGGAGCACCTAGCAATGTAACTTAATTATGATGCTATAATAATATCTAGGAACAGAAACTTTACAGCATCTTGCAATCAATTAACAACTACATCATGGTATCTTTATTTACTTATAATACTAACAATCACCACTGCTGCTGTCACCACAACAGATTACACAAAAAGCAGGTACCTGCAGTTCCCAGTTCACTTACCACTCTAGCAGCTGTTTGGCCACTTGAACTGAGCTGTTGATGAATGTGCGGTGTGTTAAGAGGAAGTCCTCAACATATGTTGGATCAACAACAGAGTTTTCCTCTATCAGCTGCTGCATTAACCTGTCCGATGTCCCCTGAAAGTTACAATTACAATTAAGGAAACTTATGAACCATGCATTATTTATAGAATATTAAACTACAATAATAACCTGAATACACAAGGTCAGTTTATTCCTAATTTAGCAAATAACAAGCCAATGGATACACTATAATCCCTTAAAAAATCAAGACATTTCACTGAAACAAAGTGTACACCATCAAGAATAAAAATGGGTCAGTGTTTTTAGTACAGGTAGTGCTGTATGTCAATATGTATGTCATTCTCTGTTTTACACAATGATAGTAGAGGTACAAAAGCAACAAGTAACAGCAGGATGTCAGTGTGTCTCCCACGTCGCAAAATAACTGTATCATCTTACAACTATATTAAATATATATGTGACAGCTGTCCCTGTACTTAATCAAGCACCATGCCTTGGTGATGCACCACAAAGTGGGGACATGGCTCAATGCACAGCTAACATTGGCACTAAATGGGATTATCAGGTTCATGTCCAGCCACTTTACCCTGGAAAAAAGAGCACTGAGTGGACAGGAGAAACAGCCTGGTTGCAGTGGCAAACAGAAAAATTTCTGCTCCTTCCAGAAATCAAACCGTGGTCATCCATCCAGTGGTCTGCTCAGAGTACTAACTAAGCTACTCCTAGCTCTAGTTAAGTATATATAATACAACAGTAGGTGAATAAAAATCTGGCAGAGTATTAGAAGTGGAGAAAAATTAAATGATCTTTGCCTTAGTAAGAGATGTCTTTTTTAAACTACACTATAATAATGTCAACGGGTTGCAAGATACTGAACCGTGAACTGGTAAGGTTTTCAAAACGAAGCTGTCACAGCCTATTTCATGACACTATGCCAATATAGGAAGTGAAAAGCTGAAGAAAACCACACAATACTTGAGTGGGGGAAAAGAAATGGATGATGATGATGATGATGATCATGATGATGATGACGACGATGATGATGATATGGAGGAGGAGGAGGAGGAGAGATACAGGAATACATATTTCATTTCTACATACAAGTATTCCTGTATTTGGGTAAATATGGTGATGCTATGATAGATGTTTTTACCATACAATGGGAAAATTAAAAATACTGCTAGAAAATCGTGTTATGTCTTATTTCTATAAGAGCATACTCTGATGACAATGTGTCCTCGACGACCACCTCCCTCTAGGGCACCTCTCTGTTCAGTGACCATGACAACACGTCCACCCTCTTCATGCCTCTGTATGTTTTCTTCACCCTGGTGCTGAATTCGGTAGTAATCTGTCTGTGTGATGCACACGAACTGACAATCATCACAGCGAGTTCGCATGACACCTCGGTGGTAAAGTTTGTCCATAGTGGGGAGGATCCCAAAGCTGTCTCCAACCTGCAGCTGCTCTGTCTCGCCATTCGCATGTTCCACCTCAACATGACCATTGATCAGTACTGACCATGAGTCCAATTCTTCTCCATCATTCATTACAACAGTTCCTGCCTTCTCCACCACTGCAAACACCATCACACTACACAATGCCCTCCGCACAGCTAGCGTCATGTTGGTAAATGCCTTCAGGTGCTGTGTAAACTCCAACAATGTCTCTACATCATCTTCTGATCGTTCTGATGGGTCTTTCTCCAGACATTCTCGGATTGTGTCACGTACTGTTAAACTCTGTAACATGATCAAATGCAACATCAAAACAGCTTGCACAAGGTAGGTCCAGGAATAAGATAAAACAAATATTTGCCACCAGGTTGTTTTACTCAACTCCAACGAACAACTACATAGCTGAAGTAGTATATATTTTAACTTCATTTCTTTTGGCCTTTGAAGCAGAACCTTACTGGAATGTACTGACACAAACATACATATTCAGCACAAAGTGGGTCAACGGCTTAAGTGACTGAGTGAAGACTTTTCCTGCAAGGGCACGGATGATCCCACAATACAGCAGGAGAAAACACCTTAATAGGCAAAGTGTGTAAGTTCAAAGATAGCACAAATTGGTGCCCTGACTGGTGTGTAATACTGTAAAAGTCTTCTCATAAAAAATTGAGTTACCTTTACTTTTTAGACCATGTCTGTATTAGCTTTCTATGTCAACTTATAGTTTCAAGATGTACAAGAGCATAGAGGACTCAGAAAAAAGAAGTAGTATAATTTAAACCCTTTCCTCTCCTCAGTGAAAAAGCTTCTGACATCACATTTTTCCATGCAAGTTCACTGCCAGAAGCCTTCCACCAACTTTATGAATTTCAACTACATTATAATCATGTGTTCTGGCCTGTACACTTCTAGACATCTTCCAGTCCTTTGCATATATGAATAACGTATGGCACTTTTACATTTTGCAGGAATAAAACACTCTTTTTCAATTTTTTTGCAGATTAACATGTAAATAATAAAGTGAACTGGGAAGTAAAAAAGATGGACAAGTGCAAATATTAAACTAAAAATATCTGGCTTACGTGCATGGTTCCTATGTCATTTATAAAACTTGGTTCAAGCGACTACTTGAATTATCACTTACATCCATACTTTCTGCAAGGTCCTCTTCTTCATCTGAATCAACAATTGATTCTATGAGGCCTGACAGGTCTACTTCGTCTGCATCCAGCGAACTCTGCACACTTGCCATTGTGTCAGAACCACTGTATGCTGAGCTTGTGTCTGATGAGTGTGAAGATCGGTTTGATTTCACATATAACTCAGGTCGTCCTGTCAATGCTGGAGAAAACTGCTGTAAACACAAACAACTACCATTAAAACATAAACTAAACCCAAGTATTCGTGCCATGAATTTAGTTTAATTCTTTAAGCACAGTTGTTACCACACGTACCACTCTTTTTAGGTTTTAAAAGCTCCTGCCCATGGGTGTATTTGCATGTTCCCTACAATTATCAAATAAAGAATTACTTCCATACACACCACTAACCAACTAGTCTTTGTATTGGAAACACGTTTTCAGTGAGGTCAAAACTGAATCTCTAACATTATTTGGATAAATTCCAGACTCCAGGGAGTTGGGACAACAGCTTTGCAACATGGACTCACACATGGCTACTTGAACCAAACCCACGCATATCCACTTTCATGTTTTTTACTCTCTGTACAATATATCCACACACACCCTGTATGTACATTTTGAAGTTCGGGTCACCTACCTCACAGCCACATGTCTACGAACTGTCTCGGAGTTTAAAGATTTTCATTCTGATACAGTCATGTATGCAGTGACACATGGTTTCAGTTTCTCCTAAAATGCTGTAGTCAGTCAACAACTTTGACCCTAATTTTATACACAATGTTTATAGAAACCCAAATTACACAATAACACTATAAAGTATAAGACTTAATTCATATGCTGGCAAGATGTGGGTATAACAAATGTAATTTGGTACAGGCAAACCTGTAAACACTTCATGAAATGTAATTTCACGAACACTAACTCTGAATTGTGGCACCTTGCAGTATGGCAGGTGGTTATCGTTGTTTCTGAGCAGCCTGCAGCCTCCATCTTCTAGCATTAAGACGGAAGTATGAGGTTCCTCTGACACAACAGTCACCACCTGCAACACTGCATGATGTCACGACCCTAGCGAAGACGATCTATGGTGCGCCTTAACGAGTTCAAGAAATTTTCATAAGAGACATGCATAATAAAGAGAGTCTGGTAATGAACATTCCATACAAAAATGTCAATAAATGCAGCGTAATACAGTACTTCCTTCTACATGAATCAGTATGTTGGCAAATATTAAAGAATTTTTGTTATCACATCTTCTTTAAACAATAATTATTTGCACATAATCTTTCATTTATCAGACAAGAAAACAGAACATTCCAACTGTACCATTTTTAGCAATTACAACAGTAATGGGAGGAAAGAGAAACAACCCCATTGCACTGTTACACCACATATGAACTCCACTAATTACAATGTGTTCACAACTTTCATTAATTGTAGAATCTGTTACATCTGAACACAGTAACGCTGCATGTTAACTAGAGTACCTTATCCACATGCCAAACTACACAACACACAAAATTGCAATTACCGTGTCCTCGAAGACCAGGTTAACATTAGAACGCTCCATGTTGGCTGATGTGACAGACCCCCGCCCTCCACCACCGACACCAACCCCTCGACCACCTTGCACTTCAGGGTAGTCAATCTGCAAAAAACAAAACAGGGCAGGATGCATCATTATCAGACACAAGTAGTATCAGTTACTTCCGGCACCCACTTCTCCTTCCTTTAGTGGGTGGCAGCGAAGCAGTCTGAAGCAGAACACGATCCACTTTCTGCTGCACAGATTTTTAATCCTACAGACCTGTTGGACAATTAATGATGATGATGATGATGATGATGATGATGATGATGATGATGACGACGACGACGACGACGACGACGATGATGATGATGATGATAATAATAATAATATTATTATTATTATTATTATTATTATTATTATTATTATTATTATTATTATTATTTAAAGTGCTGTCCATCTCTTCTGGATATTATTGGTATTCAAGTTCTT
Source organism: Coptotermes formosanus (assembly GCA_013340265.1). Taxonomy (NCBI): domain Eukaryota; kingdom Metazoa; phylum Arthropoda; class Insecta; order Blattodea; family Rhinotermitidae; genus Coptotermes; species Coptotermes formosanus. The sequence continues at coordinate 753,604 of BLKM01000679.1, read as the reverse complement.
CCTTGTAATGATGATGATGATGATGATAATAATAACAATAATAATAATATTATTATTATTATTATTATTTAAAGTGCTGTCCATCTCTTCTGGATATTACTGGTATTCAAGTTCTTCTTTGTAATTTCAGAAATTCTTCCCTGTTCACTGTCACTTGTAAAAACCCTCCATCTGTTAGACAGGTTTCAGCTGCTAACCGTGTGTAGCTTGAGGAAACCCATTACTTCATTAAAACAGATTCTATGCTAAACTGTGGTATTTTTAATCAACTCATCTGTGTTATTCAGGGTATAGGGTTTTTGTCCCAGTACTTCGTTTATATTGCCTTACCCTGCCACACTGCCACTGTTTTGTCTGTTTAGTGTATTTGTGCTGTTTGTGTGTTGTATTTCCATCTTTGTGCAGGCTTCATAATAGGCACTTGTGCTGTTCAGCCTGCATAACAACTGAATTGAATTGAATTACTGAAACTGACGCGTGTCCAAGCGCTGTGTGGGACTGTACTGTCGTGCTGAAGGATCACACCCAGTGACAGACCATTCGCCTTGGCCACAGCAATAAAGAAATGGAAATGGCTGTTCGTGAATGGTTGTAAACGTAAGCACCCGATTTGTAGAGCAAAGGAATTTTTACACTTTCGTCACGCATGCGTCAAAGGCATCAATGTGGTCGGACACTAGGCTGAAAATATTGATTGTTCAGTCCAATAAATGCGCTGCGCTTAACGTTGTAATGACTTCTGATTAAATTTTTATAACCCAAGGAGCCTTACTTACTGGGCACCTTCGTAACTATAAGGTCTAAGTCAACATAACCTAACGAGATGGAACCCTTGGAAAATTCCATAAGGAGATGGTTAAATAAATAATGTTAAAAGGGGTCTGAAAGAGACCTGAAGGTGTAGACAGGGCTGAATCGTTCAGAACAGGGACCGGTGGCGAGCTCTTGTGACTACAGTAGAGAAGCTAAAACACTTACTCGGCAGATTACATTAAATGTATCAAGCAAAGCAGAAACGTTGCCAGTACCGAGAAAATGTAGACATTTTCATTATCGTGGTTAAATATTTGCTTAAGAAGAGTTAATTCCTCACACCTTCCCAGAGCACTTCTTGACGCGTTGAGTTCAATCACACATTATCTCCACATTATCTGTTTTTCGCTTGAAAATAATGACGCATTCATATCTCAGAAAATGACACAAGAAATACTGAAATAGGAAACTGCCAACAAAAGGACCTTACAAAAATTAATTCAGTGGACAAGTACTTAGAAATCGGCACTTAGCTCTCAGCAGTAACAATCCGAACAATGAAAGTACGTTTTAACACTGTGCGACGGCCTGCGTTTATCAACAACTATAAAAACTTTACGTAAAACTTTCCAAGACCGATAAATAAAATGAAACACGTATCTACAGTGAGACCAGAGAAGGAATTCCTAACGATGATGGAATGGCGACGTTCCAGACTTTCCATTACTGCCGTATTCCCCCACGGTTTCAATTAGCCCAAAGCGCTTGTCGCTATCGCAGGTTCTCACTACAAGCAGTCCTCGTTAACATTACTCCAATCAGCGAAGTTTCGCTTTAACGCTGACAAATGTCAGCGTTAAAGCGTCGGCAAACTTCGTCCGGACTTCGATTAACATTATTTCCTGAAGTGTCTAAATTAATGCCTGCTTACTTATTACGGGCACCAGATTGGAATCCGCAGGCAGCCAGGATGAGAGAAAGACTGAAACAAACCTGGAAAAAAAGGACAGTTTTTGAGGAAGCAAGAAAATGCGGCCAAACATGGAGCGAGGTTAAGAGGTTGGTGGGCTACAGTCAGATGGAGGTGCTTCACAAATGGCCTGTGTTCCTAATGGGACGAAAGCATATGCTGCTGTTGCTGCTACTACTACTACTACTACTACTACTAATAATAATAATAATAATAATAATAATCAATCGGTATTTACTAACGTGCAAGCTTAACAGCAAAAATGCCTGTTATAAAGCCAGCAAGAAAAAAAGAAACATAAATACAAAAACAACACAAATACACGAACACTAAACAAACAAACAAACAGGCAATCAAAAGAATTCAATAGATATGTAAAATCACTGGGGCAAAACCCCTGCACTCTGAAGAAATACAATAATAATAATAATAATAATATTATTATTATTATTATTATTATTATAACGGAGAAATGCTCCGTTCTGTACGTCGAGATTTTCAAGACAGTAACTCCAGCGTTCAAAGCGCAGAGGAGTGGAATATAATGACGGAGCGAGCGTACGAGATTGAGCGGGATACCGAGGGGTCTGATCCATGGGGCGTCTTTCCGTGGCCTCAAGACAGTCCGCGATCGTGCGAGCGTACTAATTTGGCGCGTCATAACAGAGCTGTAAATTCAAACTAAATCCCTCTGTTCAACACGACACAAAGTAGAGGATCAAGGGCTGTTAAGGGATTGATCCAACAGCTAAACAGCAGCTTCTTGCACAGCAAATAAGTCTGAAACCGGTTAAGATGTGCAGATAAAATTAATGCAACATAGTCACAGCTTTACTAAATTCACGAACGTAGGATTAATGAAGACCGCCGGTTCCTCTAAACTGCTTGTATATTTATCTGATTTACGTGTTGAGTGCGATGATTTGACGTAACTAAGCTGATTCCAGTGACATGGCAGAGTAAGACAAAACTGGTTGTGAGACACACAAAACCGGATTGCGTATTTCAGTCCCACTCACAGTCTGAAGTGTTAAAGACGCACGACGCATCATCAAAAAAGTCCTGTCATTTGAATAAGGATTTGAAAACGATGGAAGAGATCACAATGCGAAGAATGGGCCTAACCCTTTAAGGCGCTGCGGTTAACTTTATGTGCCACCAGCTTCAAAATTCACAAATTCCACGTCCTGCCCACACAGTATGTTTATGTCTTTTGTGTGGATCTCAGAATAAACAGCGATTACTTCTGTATTACAGTATTAACTGGTTGAGTTTCATAACCTGGGAGTGTTTACGGCGCGGTACGAGCTGCAGTCTTTAAATACCATAAAGGTAGATTTTCGCCTTTAACCTTTTGAAGCCTAGCGGTAACTTTGCATACGACCACGTTTAAGATTAAAATATTCTACGTGGTGCTCACATTACGTTTATGTGTTTTGTGTGGATCTCAGAACAAACAGCAACTTTTGCCTTATAAAACATTAAGAGACTGGTTTTTATAACCGAAGTGGAGAGTGTTTACAGCGCGGTACGCACTGAGTCCTTATATAAAACAGATACGCTTCGTCTTTAAAGGGTTAAAATGTTAGTCTGTACAATCCACTTTCTAATGTACTTAACTTGCACACGTATCTCAGTCCAAACCCTCTATAATCACTCCCTTGACCAGAATTTTACATTCCTCTCTAAAGCATTTTTATAAAAGACGTAATCTAATCTTCATTATATATCAACCTGAGCAATGCTGGACTTTATACTCAATATGTTCAACTTGAATACAAATTACAGAAAAGAAAACATGCATCAGAACAATGTATGCAATACATCATACACATAATACTGACGGTAACATCATACAGTCAGCTGTCCTGCATGTTGTCAATGCTGACCATAACACGAACAATAAAATCTCTCCTGTCTTCCTGCAAACTTTCTTCCAGTTTTCTTTCTTTCTTTCTTTCTTTCTTCCTTCCTTCTTTAGCAATATAAATGAATATTTACCCATACTTCTGTTTCATTTTCTTGCCTCTCTCCGTTTACTTTCTTCCTTCAGAAACAAATATAACTCAGATCCGCAGTTCTTGTCGGTTACTGTACTGTCAGTAACTAAGGACTACGTAGACTGACTCATAAATGAACTGGAAAGCAACTGGAAGGAAGTTATCGTGAACCAGTACCGCCATATGCCTGTGCTTGCAGGGACTGAGTAAAACCATAATAATCCTTTCAGAATGTCCCATGGCCTAGCCGAAACACGGATCTCATAAATACAACTGTATGGTGTAACCGCCACACTAACCTTCTCTCACAATCAGGCGCTCTGTCCAGCGGAAGGACAATAACTGTACAACTACAGCAACACGTCTACATTTACAACACATCGCCTTGCAGTGCGCAGCACAAAACCTCTGCTCTGTCTCAATCTTCCCGGTCGAATGGTTCAAATAGCTGGCAATGAACTCAGGTAACATTCCTCAAATACAAACAGTTTACACGCTATGGCCCTCCCTCCGGTATTGACCTGTCTGTCGAACTGTATCCTTCCCTCCTGGTAACCCTGACATTCTCGGTTCAAATTCCGGCCCTCAGACCTGCTGTACTAACGCAGTTCGTCGCACGAATTATACTATGACGCACCTGAATCAACGCTCACCTCCATCTGGCGCCGAAGTTAGGAATGAGTGCAGCTATACCTCTAACTGACAAACTCCGTGGAGCAAAGCCCTTCCTTAGAAGCTAACAGTTCCTCATCTAGTCAAGAAATTTCCCAAATTTTATGGAACCAGAAGGTTCATTACCGCATTCACAACAGCCAGCCACCTCTCCCTATCCTAAGCCAGATTAGTACAGTCCACACCACCCCAACCGACTTACTTGAAGACGTCTGGCTCTTACAAGTTGTCCCTTTCCCTGGGGTTTCCCCACCAAACCTCTCTTGGAGTTCCATCACTACTCCCCCTTACACGCTTTCACAGCGTGAACAAGAAAAACTGTAACATTTACCTTTTTACCTCCAGACACGCCTTTCCAATTCATATTGGATAATGACATCATCCGACGTATTATAAAACTCTGAGCTCCTAACCTCGTTATGCCGCAAACATGTACGGAATTCAAGTGCGGAGATGGCTGATACAAAACAAAGTTACCAGGAAACTCAACCTCGCGTTTCATTACCAATATCATAAATGCATGAGCTGTAACTGCCAGGCGAGTATTGCAGGGTGGTCCAACGCTACAAACGTTGCTATGGCAACCACGGACTGGTGACACAAGGACTTTTTATAGAAACAAAATACAGGAACGAACAAAATGGGTATTTTCAAAGTCTAGCCACTTCCCTTTACTCTACTACGGTCTTGCTTGGATTAAGCCGTAATCAAATGTGAAGGCCAGGCTTAAAGCATCAAGCAGGCGCCGTAAGGGTGGTTGCATGCCCTCTTTGCTACTAATATAGCCTTGCTAGAGGGGTGGAAGTGTAGTTTCTAGGGTGGGTACTTAGGGTTGAATGCGTTTGAAAATACGAGCACGCACGCACGCACACACACCCTCCCGCCCAATATACAAACAGCAAGAACATGCCCGTGCAATACTCAAATGAAATTAATGGGCTTGTTAGTTGAATGAATCTAAATGGGAATCTAATATTAAATTCAGTTCGATTCCAAGAACATGAAAGGGAAACGTGCCAGTAAATTGATTACTCAACTGTACTCTGCTTCACGAAATATAAAGGAATGGCCGCACAGAACAATAAAAGCACGAACATTTTAATCATGTGGGAACTGTCATGTTTTTGAGCTCTAACGGCGGTGCCTGTGAGAAGCCTTATCTTCTGTAAAGTGATGCCGTGTAGTTTGATGGCAACGTTTCGGAGAAACCTGTTAGAATCATCTTCAGCGTTCTCTTTTAACCTGAAGATGAAGAGTGCAGGTTCCTCTGAAACGTCAGTATCTACATATACCACAGTACACGGCGTCACACTCCAAAAGACAGTAATATTCTTATGCAGACACTTGACTAGAATGTGACCTGGGTTAGACAGCAAGCATGTTTGTCGGAAAATATATCTGGGCACCGAAAATGAAGAATTTGTAAAATCACCTGTGATAAACATAAGGTATTGAGCACGGAAACTGCAGCAACAGGAAGTGAACACAAGGAAGTCCCCATCAGTACTGTTAGTGACATAAAAAGTGCGCCGGCCGAAGTACGCACTGATAGCAATGAGCGATTCTTAGGGTTTCCACCGCGCTGCGGTTTAGGACTCGAGTTTTTCTGGGATATGACGATACCAACCGACGGTTTGAAACGTCGGGAATTGACTACCCAGTGACGCGATGTCATATCCAGGAACCAAATCCTCAACAAACTGAAGGTTACGGCAGTAACATAACGCAATGTCCGTAACTCGTATTCACACGATAAATGTGTGTTTACCAGCTTCGAATATTATTACTATATTGGAGACCCTTTTTCGTACAAAAACGAGGAAAAGGATGATTTACGAAACAACTACTGATTCCCACTATCTCATTTCCCTCTGGTGATTTCGAAATAAACCATCTGCGAGAAAAACTTCTCGCCGAAAGGACCTTTGTTACAAATTCCACAATAAAAACATAAATATTATAACAGTGGCGCACAAATACCGGGGCGACTATTTCTGTACAGTGGTGCATAGTATTTTAAGCACAATAATTTAAGTTTTCCTCTTTACACAACAAAAATGCGTATCAGTACACACGCCCCAAGCACAAAGCGCCAAATGACAGGACGCTTCGCACGTTAACCTTTTAAAGCCTAGCGGTAACTTTACGTACCACCAGGTTTAACATTAAAAAATTCTATGTGGTGCCCACATTGCGTTTATGTGTTTTGTACGGATCTCAGAACAAACAGCAACTTTTGCCTTATAAAACATTAAGAGATTGGTTTTTATAACCGAAGTGGAGAGTGTTTACAGCGCGATACGCACTGAGTCCTTATATAAAACAGATATGCTTCGTCTTTAAAGGGTTAATCCAGAAAAGAGGGTCGTTAATGTGCCCTGGAATTTGGAGACGGCGCAACGGGTTTCGGAAAATTTAAGGACCGCTGTTACAATGAAACATGTAAAGAACAGACACAAACACAGACATACAGAATCAAGAACTTGATCAGACCACACATTACGGGAAATCCAATCTTTACCTCTTCTACCGTAATAGTTGGGGACGGTGTCGGTGAGCCGTGCCAGGAATGCGACAGAAACCTCGGGCGTCTCCTATTTTCTGCGCGTTCCCTCGCGATAGCTAATTCATTTCTATTTTTCGAAACTGATATGAACTTCAGCATGGCGTCGCACTGCATACGTCACTCAAGTTACACTCCTCCACCACTGCATGTATGCGCCACAGTCAACAGCAATACACCAAGCCTGCTGCTGACACCAATCCAGTTCTCGTATGCCCGCAGTTCGCTCCCAGCGTTGTATTTCTTTGAAAACAGGTCAAAGTGCAGCTTTGCACAACCACAATTTCGTCAACTTCGTCCTTCCGAAATCATTGTTACGGGAAACACAAAAGAGACGTCAGAGAATTATGTGTCTAAAAATAGACACACAATAAATCCAATTCAAAGAAGCCAACTGGATTCTACGCCAAATGTCAAAGCAGAGGCACGAAAACGCCTGTAGTAGTGTATTCATGTGATCGGATTTGGGAGTTCACAGTCATATGTCAGTTTAGTTCCTTTGTTACAAGAGGCTCTTCCACAGCTGGCTGGGCACGAAACTGAGAAATAGTACTTCTGCAGCGTCACAGTGCCTTCTATTCGCAAAGCTGTCGTGTTGTGGTTTGAAATAACTCAATTGTTTCCAACACGAAGCCACCGATATACGAACATATCATCTGCACTCTATCGTTACATCGAACAAAACAAACTACGAAGTAAACCGCATCACTGTCACTTTCAAACACACTTGTTATTTCCTCCACAGATAACCTACTCAAGGCATAACATGTTTCATCACTTCACTGTAAGGATAAAAATAAAACGAAGTTGGAAGTACGAAAATAAATAGATATGATTTGTGACTGTAAAACAAACAATTCAATTTTCCAGTTTCATCACAATTTAAACCACCACGTGCCAATTCAACTGCCACTGTCCGAAGTCACATTGAAGTCTCGTTTCTCACACGACCGACAAATATGGAGTTCTACCAGTAACTACAGCTTATCAAGATATTCGGTCTATCCTCTCTGCCCTTCTTCCTCTTCCTTTCAGGATGTCCCCCTCCCCACCATTACGCCTCTACTTTCCTCAAACACATGTATCTAGCTCGGTTCCAACCAAATCCCTCCCCTCAAAATGCGTCATATTTCCGGTGTGGCTGCTCCTTCGTGACGTCATAGGAACTACCGTCTCAATGGTAATCGTACAATAAAACGCGACTGCAAGTTCACACTCACAGAACTCGCTGAAAGCAATCTGTCAGCTGGCTCGTTCGTCAACGATAAGCGATCTGTGTCAAACCTGGAACACACTTGTTACGAGACAGTGCATAGGCGATGGTCTACGAACACACACACTGCTGTCACAGCGCCATTATATATCCTCTGGACAACAATCGTCGTTAACATCCATCCCCCTATCCTACCTATATCCATCCATCCATCCATCCTTGTATTATGTATGTATATATATCAATCCTATCCACCCTTCCATCCATCCATCCATCCATCCATCCTTGTATTATGTATGTATACGTAGTATGTATCAATCCTATCCACCCTTCCATCCATCCATCCATCCATCCACCAACCCATCAATCCATCCATCCATCCATCCATCCATCCATCCATCCATCCATCCATCCATCCATCCATCCATCCATCCATCCATCCATCCATCCATCCACCCATCCATCCTTGTATTATGTATGTATACGTAGTATATATCAATCCTATCCACCCTTCCATCCATCCATCCATCCTTGTATTATGTATGTATACGTAGTATATATCAATCCTATCCACCCTTCCATCCATCCATCCATCCATCCATCCATCCATCCATCCATCCACCAACCCATCCATCCACCTACCTACCTACACATAAACCAATTAACGTTTCGTAGCCCTTACCTATTCTACCTACTTGTTCACAGCAGGTGTCGAGGTTGTTTATTTTCACTTGATCACACTCAGACACACACCACATTCGGTAGGACTCCTCTGGACGAGGGATCGGCCCATCGCAGAGACCTCTACCTGACAACACAAACACTCACAAGAGACAAACATCCATACCCCCGGTGGGGTTCGAACCCACGATCCCAGCAAGCGCCCGGCAGCAGAACTACGCTTTAAACCGCGCGGCCACTGGGGTCGGCCCCATTAACATACGTACGTGACAAAATTGTGTTACGCACGTTCCTCACCAACAATTTTGGAATTCCCTGTCAATTGCCTTTCCATTCACCGTCCCATCCATATTCTCACGTATCATTCGCGGTTTATGCGGCCATAGCACTATGGGAGTCACACCCCGTCCGAACTGCAGCAGCATGCATAAGCATGCACACCGACAGCACACACGCTGAGAGGACTGAAAAGTTGTGGGGGTAAAGCAGTCCCTCTGCATGCAATGAAGCTCGACAGTAACAGTACAGCCCCAAGCATTCCCACCCTCGGCACTAGAGGTGAAAGGTAAACGTCACGCGCCGGCCGACTTAACCCTGATGCTCAATTAACAGGCGCTTGGGTGGGCCCCAGAACCGGTCTGGGCACTTTAAACGGGTAAAATCTCTTGTCGCTGCCGCGAATCAAACCATAATTCCTCAGTCTCCCTGCCCATAGCCTACTCACTATACCAACTGAGCTATCCTGAAGGCTCAAGTTAAAGATAAAAATCCTTGCGACCTTCCGAGAATCGAATCCGGACCGCCTAGCTGTTATTTCATCATTACATTTACATTGCAAGTCTTTAAATTCAAGACAACAGCCAACACTAACACACACAGGGCGGACCAACATATCAGCACCGCATTAGTGTGGGCTTTCTTGATGATACGATTTCACTACTTACAAACTGGAAGCCATTCCGCGTGTTATTAACAATCACAAATTCACTTAACTCTCTTAGCCCTTCCCTTCTTCTACCTACTTGTTAACAGTAGGTATCGAGGTTGTTTATTTTCACTTGATCACACTCAAGCACACACCACAGTCGGTAGGACTCCTCTGGACGAGGGATCGGCCCGTCGCAGAGACCTCTACCTGACAACACACAAACACTCTAACTAACTAACTAACTAACTCCATGGAGCAGAGGCCTTCTTGAGAAGCTAACAGTTTATCAGCTAGTCAAGAAATTCCCCGCATTTTATGGAACCCGAAGGTTCATTACCGCATTCACAAGAGCCCGCCACCTGTCCCTATCCTGAGCCAGATCAATCCAGTTCATGTCCTCCCATCCCACTTCCCGAATGTCCATCTTAATATTATCCTCCCATCTACGCCTGGGTCTCCCAAGTGGTCGCCTTCCCTCGGGTCTCCCCACCAAAATCCGGTATGCACCTCTCTCCTCCCCCATACGTGCCACATGCCCCGCCCATCTCAGTCTTCTCGATTTGATTACCCGAATAATATTTGGTGATGAGTACAGGTCATTAAGTTCCTCGTTATGTAGTCTTCTCCACTCCCCTGTCGCCTCGTCCCTCTTAGGCCCAAATATCCTCCTCAGCACCCTATTCTCGAACACCCTCAGTCTTTGTTCCTCCCTCAGTGTGAGAGACCAAGTTTCGCATCCATACAGAACAACAGGTAAAATTATAGTTCTGTATACCCTAATCTTTGTGTTTTTGGATAGCAACCTGGAGGACAAAAGATTCTGCACCGAATGATAGCAAGCATTCCCCGACTTCAATCTGCTCTTAATTTCTTCATGAATGGAGTTTCGATTCGTTAGGGTTGCTCCCAAATATTTGAATTCTTCCACCCTTTCAAAGGATTTATTATCTATATTTATGTTGTGATTGTGTCCTGCATTCTGATTTCGAGACATGACCATGTACTTAGTTTTCTCAGCATTTACTTCTAGACCAATCTCCTTACTAGCAATAATTAAATCTCCTGCATTTTTCTTTATGCTATGTACGCTTCCGCCCAATATATTAACATCATCAGCATAAACCAGAAGCTGATGTGTACCATTCAATTTCAAGCCCTCCTGGTTTGCCTGAACCCTCCTAATGGCATATTCTAAAGCAAAGTTGAAAAGCAATGGCGACAGAGCATCCCCTTGTTTCAAGCCATTCTTAATAGGGAACGTGTCAGACAGATGTTTGCCTACCCGAACTCTGCTATATGTTTCACTTAGGCACATTTTTATTAACCTTACTAGTTTAATGGGGATACCGAACTCAATGAGAATATTATACAAGACCTCCCGCCTAACTGAATCATAGGCTTTCTTGAAGTCTATAAATAGCTGATGAACTGCCTCATTGTATTCCCATTTTTTCTCAAGTATTTGACGAATGCTGAATATATGATCAGTGGTTGACCTGTTACGTCGAAATCCACACTGATGATCCCCAATAATTTCCTCTGCATATGGAGTTAACCTTGACAAAAGGATGTTGGATAGAATTTTGTACGTAGTCGGCAAAAGTGATATGCCTCGATAGTTATTGCAATCTGTCTTATCACCCTTTTTATAAATAGGCACAATGACCGACTCCTTCCATTCCTCAGGCAATTCCTCCTTATTCCAAATAGAAATAATAAGTTTATGGATTTCAGACCGAATAATCCTACCCCCTGCTTTAATCAATTCTGCTGGAATCTGATCAATACCTGGTGACAAACATCCATGCCACCGGTGGGATTCTAACCCACGATCCCAGCAAGAGCCCGCCCGCAGAACTAGGCCTTAGACCGCGTGGCCACTGGGTTCGGCACAAAATCACTTAACATCAAGTGCAAAGTATATCGAACATACCAACTTTTATTCTGCAAGTTATTCAGTCTCCATAATTTGCAAAATATTACAATATATTTAGGTTATTAATAACGTTTACAAACGCATGATTTATGCGAAATCTTGAACAGCTTATAAAATGTCCCTGTAGATAGCCGACCAGCCAAGACATGATATGTAACGTGTTTTATTTGACGGTGCGTGGATTTGTTATTATATAACTCGTTTATAAGAACACATGGCTGTCAGTATGAACCCATGCCTGTCTTGCACAAAATGCTGTTATGTCGAGGCGGGGCATCTTATCAGTGGGGAATCCCCTAAATACTGTACTATTTAACAAGTATTTCAATCAGATGACGTAATCAGCAACCACCAGTCGTGCCTGTGATGACAATAGTAATAACCAAACACAGTAAACAAGAACAGCTTGCACCCTACGTTTCCCGAAGGCTTGCACTGCAGACAGCGTAGCGGGGCGTCTGAACTCACTCAGCGTCCACACTTCATGTTTCGGCAGCAGATACATTTTGGCCGATCCCCGTGGCCACGCGGTCTAAGGCGTAGGTCTGCGGCCGAGCGCTTGCTTGGATCGTGGGTTCGAATCCTACCGGGGGCATGGATGTTTGTCTCTTCTGAGTGTTTGTGTTGTCAGGTAAAGGTCTCTGCGACGGGCCGATCCCTCGTCCAGAGGAGTCCTACCGACTGTGGTGTGTATAACTGATTGTGATCAAGTGAAAATAAACAACCTCGACATCTACTGTGAGTAGGTAGATGAGGTAAGGACTACGAGTAGATACATTTTGTAAGAGGAATGATCATTCTGTCATTTTCATGAAGCAGTTGCTTGAAACCGTACTATGGCCATACACCTGCAAACTGACTGTAGATTGAGATTCAGAGCACTTGTGGGCAGTAGCTTACCTAGGTATTTTGCTACCCTAATGGCAGCGTGCAATTTAAATCCAATCATTCCTATATAATTTCAGCAAAACACGTTTCTGGAGATGCATTATTACTCCTTAATTCTCTTCTCTCCATATGTTCTGTCATGTGGTAATGTAACTGGGCTTCCCGCTTCTAATGTTAAGCCTATGTATGCAATTACCGAACGAAAGCGACTGTTCGCTCGTGTATACATGTGGATGCATCTCTGCGCAACATGCACGGCACTCAGAAGTCAATGTCCTTATTTTCTACACGCTGAAGTGCATGAAGTTTTCTGAACGCGAAGGTTTTGTTGTGTGCCTTCACGCTGCCGCCGCGGTGTAGGCGAGATCTGCACTCTTCTGGGATATTACGCAGCGCTGAGTGGTAGTTCCGTACCGACGTTTCGGGACAAGCTATGGGTCCCATCTTCAAGGGTCAAGAAGTCCTACAGCGTAGGTCTCGAAGGTTGTGTTCCTAACTGCTAATAGTTCAATCTGCGGCTCTGACCCTAGACCATCACAGCCCCTCTTAAACAATCAACAGTCCTGGGATCTTTGCTGTTATAACACCTCCACTCCTGTTTTGGCTACAAAGGGGTTGGCTGTAACAGGAAGAGACTGGCCTGACGTCTAACCGAAGCCCCTTTCCTAAGGAGGAAACTAAACACGCACGACAGAGACTAGCCTGACGTCTAACCGAAGCCCCTTTCGTAAAGAGGAAGGTAAACACGCACGACAGAGACTAGCCTGACGTCTAACCGAAGCCCCTTTCGTAAGGAGGAAGGCAAACACGCATGACAGAAACTAGCCTGACGTCTAACCGAAGCCCCTTTCGTAAGGAGGAAGGCAAACACGCATGACAGAAACTAGCGTGACGTCTAACCGAAGCCCCTTTCCTAAGGAGGAAACTAAACACGCACGACAGAGACTAGCCTGACGTCTAACCGAAGCCCTTTTCGTATGGAGGAAGGCAAACACGCATAACAGAGACAGAGATTAGCCTACGTGTAATCTAAGCCCCTCCCGTACGGCAACACAGTGGTGGGGTGATAACAGAAAAGTCGTACCCCAGTTCCCGACAGCTTCGCTTCTCGGTGACAACTTTCGTGTGCTATAATCATGGCTGCACATCAGACAGCGTAGAACAAACGGAACGAGTTCAATCTCAAGGCGGTCCACGTAAGAGGTTTACTTGACAGACAGCCAACAAGACAAGTGTTTGAGAGAATACTTCGGCCTTCCCGTCAATTAACATTCCGCCAATGCTCCACATTCACGGCAGCAGCCCATCAAATTTTGCAGTTCCACGCAGAGACAGTCTCACACCACCACAAGAACAAAACAGGTCAAAGGCGAAGCCGTCCTTGTCCTTTTGTAATTAATTACCGCGCCTTGAAAACGTCTCCACTCTGTCCACACCGCGATGTTGTTTAGTCCCTTGCCTACGTTGTGTTAGTAAACGCTTGCAGATTAAGATGACAACCGTGCAGTCTGGTGGACTGGTACCTTTTCGAATATACCTCACGCCTCCATTAAGGTACAGTATTCTATCTTGGACACAGGAGGGCAGTTACGTTCCTCCAATATGTTTGTGCCTGTCTACCAGACTACACGGTGGCACATCTCAGAAGAGGGTAACACTTATACGACCGTGAGACCCCGGAATGTAACTTCAGCAACTCGAACCACCGTAACGCGATGTCGTCACACAAGAATGGAAGCAAGATTACATACGTTATTATAAGAACAGCGAACACCTGAAGACGGCAGCAGAATTCACATACGAAACATCGCATAAACCTGAATCAAATACACGTTAGTTGGCGTACAATATTCAACATGTATGTGGCGTAGCAAGTGCCAGAATAACAGCGGAAATTCAAACAGCGTAAGAATACGGCGCAGGGAATGCAAACCGCGAGACAAAGGCGTTTGGCAAAATGCCTACACCCGACTTCAGGTCCTGACTGATACGTGTTCAGCTATACAATAGCTTAACGCTTGTCCCTTATTGATGTTGTATTGTGCTGGAAATGATAATGGAACTTGGGAATTGGGTCATGTTCTTCACTCAATAAGAGCACGTTGTGATGAAACACCCCGTAACATCAGGGTCACAGTTTGACAGCGTTTGACGGTTTGCTAATCTGGGTCAAGTAATCAAACACCTTTACAAACAAACCTGGGGAACTTTCGATGATGCAGCACGTACATATTTCATAATTTTTACGCTGCTATCATTTCTACCTATGCTTCCCTGTACCATTTTTGTCACAAAGCCTTGCCGTTCTTCTCTCTACGGGGAACTATCACGTACGCTACTTAGACGCTGTCCATTGTCTGAGCTACACTTACATGAACACCATGCCCTGACAGACGACCCTACTGTCTACAGGTGACAGGTACTGCTGCTGCTGCTTCTGATGATGGACGATGATGATGATGATGACGACGATAACAATATAGCGACAAATAAAGTTACATGCCTAATTGGCAAAATAACCTTTGGTTACTGTGCGTCTCCGCGTCACATTCTGACGGCCTCAACGTCTTCGGTCCAGATCAGAACATGACTGCAATATGAAGACTGTTATCCCTGTCACTCAGGACTTGTGATCACGACTTCAATCTCATAATCCCAGAAACCATCGCCACGAAATTCAACGTACCCTCATTTCCGACTGTCTCGGTTTTAATTTACCTGCCGTCCAACAGCCACCGCGAGGCACCCGACAGACGACCGTAAGAAATGAATACTATGAAGCGAGACACACAATATCTCGCGGGAACACTCTCCAGATATCAAATTCGTATTACAAGTGTCATGATTGTGACATATTTTAATACTTGTACTCGACTCACCGTTAACTACACGAAGCTTGCAACACACAATTACGGCCCTGCCAATTCATCCTACAACGAGAATTACAAGGGAATGGCTGGCTGGTTACGGGAGGGGGGAAGAAGGTCTTGTCAGTGGGCTGCTACAACCCTCTCCCCCCCCCTTGTTTATGTCCCTAGAGAGAATATTCCAGAGCCCTTGTGGCTACAAATATCTCCCGGAAACAACCACAGCGTATTAATGGGACAGGGAGGACTCTGGAACATTCTAGGTATTAAAGACGACAGAGCCGTAGAAGGAAATGTGTGGATTGCGAGCTTAGGGCACTTTGCTAAGTGCAAACAGCACTAGCGTACTCAGATGCCCACTCAACAGCGCGAAAACCGCAAGGGTACTTCACCGCACTAACACTGCAAGCTTTTTAGAAACAGAACGAGTTTATTTAACGACGCTGTCAGTACCTGAAACTAAATCTCGCCGAACAGATGGAATGATGTGAGGGTGCAAAAACTTTCCAATAATCTGGGGGGCCATCTCAACATTCTAGGCCCCAGAAGGGTGACATGAAGCAAGTTCCATATACTGACGTCCCACAAATATAGGCGCCAACGTATAAAATTCAGTCGCCCGGGCGACCTGGCGCCCGCGATTTGTGCACCCCTACCATAACCGAGAGAGTAAAGTGGTAGTTATTGAGGAAGACCACTAAGTCACCACTGGACAGATACGAACCAGGCACCTCCCAAATACAAATACTGCTACAGTGACTTGCTCGGTTTAAAACGTGAGATGGACTTCAGATGCTCATGGCGGCGACAATGGAAATTACTGCCCTCTGTTATAGGGCACCGCCACGTATTTCGGTACATGTGCACCAGTGTTCTGGAAGAACATTCTCCGCCTGCAGTGTCTTGCACGTGTAAGTATGACACTGCCAGTGTACTGCATATCTAGCAACACACAGTGTCATCCGAGCACAAAGCACTCTTGCTGAACGCAGTGATATCACAACAGTCTGACAAACTCCATGGAGCAAAAGAGTCGTTTAAGTGGTCAAGACGTTCGCCGATTTTCATAAAACGCGAAAGGTATCATAAGGGTGGGGGGGGGGGGGGGGGGGGCGGGCGGGGGCGGGGGGGGGGGGG